>JZKD02S0489614.1:169957-180522 GCA_000966675.3 Picea glauca
AAGTGCCCTTTTCTTTGTACTTGCATTTCATAAATGAAGAAAAGAGAGCAGAGCATAGGCCTCACCTTCTAGTTGGGTTTTTCCCTGTATTGGGTTTCCCATGATACATCTTATATTCATTTGTGTGGATGGTGTGTTCATTTTCTTGTTCTTTCATTTTCATATTTAAGATATTTTCATAATCTGAGCAATAAGCTAGCGATGACAAATTTGAGATCTAAGGAAATAAAACTACATTAATAAAATATTTCAACATAATACAAGATTTGTTGTGATGAACCGTTCCAATGGAATATCCATGACTTATATATCACATATGAAAGAATAAAATAAGGTAATATGTTAAATGGAGAGCAAACACACAAGCTAGTTTTTTGGTAGGGATATGCATCTTAGCGCATACGAGGAAGTTGACTCAAACACCCTCTCCGCCTCACAAGCTAAGAGGATATTAGACTTTTTCAACTTTTTTAAAATGTGGAATAGTGTGAATAGAAAAATGCTAGAATTTTTCCACCTCAAAGGATAACATTACCTCCTTACACCAACGCATGATGTATTAAATCTCCAAATATGAGCTTGTGGATTTCTCATTTAGGAGTTTTATGACTAGATTGGAGCTCCCCTCAACGATGAATCGATTGACACTCAAATTGGCAACTTCAATTATACCTCATATTAAGTCATGAAGCTTACCTTGATTATTAGTTCCAAGGCTTAAAAACATGTTAAGCTCCTAGATATTGTGTCATTACATTGTTATTGTTATTATTATCGTTGGGCATTAGTGGTAGGTTTATTATTTGTAATTACACCATTTGTCTCATATATATATATATTCCAAAGAGATATAGTTTTAGTGACTATTAAAGTTTATTTGTAAATATAAGATGTAAAGTAGGTTTCTCCCTCCAAGTGGAATTGTTATTTATTTTTATTTTTTTCATTTTCAAGGCATGTAACTACCTATTTTTTCTATTTTTATGATATTTGGGTTATTTGGACCATAACTAGTTATGGTATCAAAGTGGGAAATCCTTGGTTTGGGCTCTTCCAAAAGAGGAATTGTAGCATTTTCGCTCTATTTTTTTTTTAATATTGGATTGGTGCTAGACTTGTGGGATTGGAAAGAAGAAACATATGAGAATCTCTTGTCTAACATTTCAAATTCTAGTTTGCTATACTTTTGGCAGTATATGCTAGAGAAGTTATGGTTTTATTCTTAGTCCCAAAACCTTGCTAAAAGCATGGGTTCTACCAAAAATCCCATATATGAAGATTTACAAGTCACTTAATTAAGACCAATACCATTATAAATAACATGGATCATGGTATTAAAGGTAAAGGTTTAAGGTGTTGAAGTATTAAAGGTATCAAGTGACATGACATACAAGTTTACTCTCCTGAAATAGAGAAAAAACAACAAGTTTTGGTAACTCCACCATAACTTCTTGGAAGGTCCAAATTGCATGGGGTCAATTGGATCATGAAGATGACATATCAACATACAAATGGTGAAAAATTTCATTAACTGAAGATTAGAATTGGAGAACTTGGAATAGATGCAAGTGTGGTCAATAAAGTAGACCCCAAATTAGGGCTTGTCACCTTAAAAATATCATAAATTTTGATTGGAAGCTTAGTTTATGACAACTCAAAAGGGGCTAGAAAGTGGAATCAAAATAGAATATATAGGTATCGATTTTGGTACCATTTAAGGATAAGTTATTAAGAAAAAGGACCATTACCATGGAGAGAAACAAGACTATCTCTATAGAAGCAACAAAAGTGGAAGAACTTGCCAAGTGGAAGAACAAGTCTAGTGAAATTATAGAATTTGTCATCAATTTGAAGAACTTACTAACATAAGATGCAACTTGGAATGATGATTTCTTCATACAATAGAATCCATTGCTAATCATGCTTTGAAGGCAAGGTTTTCTTGAAGAGGTGGGGCATCTTAAGCCCTAATTCTTGGGCTACTATATTACTATTTTTATATCATTGTTGGCATTAGTGGCAGACTCATTATTTGTAACTATATCCTTTATCTCCTATATATACCAAGGAGATCTAGTTTTAAGGATCATAGAATTATTTGTAAACATAAAGTGTAAATAAGGTTACCCCTAAAAGTGACATTTTTTTTTTTTAAAGGAACTAAAGATCTATATTATATATAAAGGGTTGCGTCATAGGAAAAACAACAGACACAAATTACAAGAGTTGGGTCAATGTTGTATGAGTCCATTTATGTTAATCTACTTTCAAAAAGTGTAATGAGGTGCCTATACTGTCTAGCAGTCCAGCTGCAAAAAAATGTTACAAATTGTCCTAGGAGCAATAAACATTTATAAAACATTCAAAGTTCATTCTCATAATTTGGTATTTACTTAAATTCAACATGACCAGGGATATTTCTTCAGTTTCCATAGGTTCAACTCCTCCTTCTTCTTGAACTTCACCATAATTTCCAACTTGTGAATTTGTTGTAGTTTGATGGTTGGGACCTGAGTTTGAATTCTACGATATTTCTATTACTTGATTTTGATTTATCATCATTAAAACTTATGGAATAGGGAAAGACCTTGAGATTCCATTTACCATTAAAATTCCATGGCCAACATTTGTTCCCTTCTTTGCCAAGTTATCAGCCTCTTTGTTCAGATCACACTTTATATGGAAGATAGAATATTTTTCAAACTTTTTGAGAGATTTGATAGTACAAAGCAGAACTCTGGAGAAAAAATTACCCCTCGCTTTAGGTTCCTTGATCAAGGCTTATGTGACCAACATGGAATCCCCACATACACTAAGATTTTGAATTCCCTCTGATCATTCCAATCTTAGGCCTGCTTAGAGAGACAATGCCTTTGCTTCATTATTGGTTTCATACCTATTCCCCATGAGAATTTGATTGCATAATGTCCTCTAGATTTGCATATTACTCCCCCCACTCCTGCTGACCATGGGTTGCTTGTCGATGCACTATCAAAGAAAATAATGTTGTCACTCTGTTTTATTATCCATTCTTTGAATTCTCTAGCTTCCATTCATAAAACCCATTTGGGAGTGGATTTAATGGGGTTTTTAGAGATAATTTGAATACTTCCCTGTTTAAAGAGATGCAACCAACTTTCTTCACTACTGTCTAGATGTTGATCTTTTCAATGCACCTGATTTCTCATGTATTCAGTTAGAAGGTCGAAGGTCTTCAAGGATGCAATTCTGGAGCTTTGGGTTTCATCATTGAATATCCATTTGTTGCGAGAAAGCCAAATGCTCCAACAAATGTATTTAGGAAGGGTGTCCCAATATCTTTTACAAATTGGATTTTTTTTTAAGCTCCATGTATAATGATTGCCCCATTGATTAAAGAAGCCTGCACAACTTTGTTGCCAACAAAATCTTTGTGTCAGACTTCCCAACACATGTTTCCATGTTTCCTTTGCCTAGTTGCATTCAATAAAAAAATGTTGAAGCAACACTTCTTTGTTTTTACACATTGCGTGTCGAGATGGGTCACATATACATCTCTTTTTTAGATTGTCTGCAGTGAGGAATTTTTTATGCGCTAGGAGACAACAAAAAAAAATTAATTTGGGAATCCCATCGCTGTGCCAAACAATTGTCCACGTGCTAGATCGAGGGTAACAATGACTCGTTGTTGCTAGCAAGGAGTGCCCACAATTTATAGTGTAATACACATTTCCCCATATATGCATGCCTTTTAACATTTAGTGGTGTGGGGAACATCCTTGAAGGGAGGAGATCAACTTAGAAAATAAGGGGGAGAGGTAGGGAGGAGGATGAGGATTGATCCATCTTAACCAAGATCCGTCTAGAGACCAAGAGGACAGATTCGAGAGTGATGAGAGGTTCTGTATCTCCAGTCAATCACGAAAAGGGAGCAACGGTTCCAACAGATCAAGATGATTTGATTATATAATTTAATCTTCCTAGGGTCAAATATGTTGGCCATTTCCTGGTATCCAGCTCAACTTTTCACTAATTATTGGTCTGGTTACAAGCAGAAGTTTGAATATGGGGGAACTCGAATTGGTTTTTGGTGGGTAATACTGACTTCTTACCCGTGTACTGGTGAAGTATTTCTTCCACAAGGAATGTTTCCACCAAGCCATGTCCCTAGTGACCAACCTCCACAATATTTTTTCACCCATTACTAAATTCAAGAGCTTTGGTTCCCTGATTCCCAGTCCTCCTTATTTTTTACTGTTTGTAACTTGGTTCTAATGTACAAGATGGATTTTTTTGTGATTCGCCTTCCCACCCCACCAAAGGAAGGTCCTTATTTTCATAGAGATTTGTTTTTCTATGCCTTTAGGGGCCAAGATTGTTGAGTTTTGATACATGGGGAGAGTCAAGAGGACATATTTTATAAGGATCAATCTTCCTGCGGGGTTCAACCATTGACAACCCCATTGGGTGAGCTTCTTGCTGTTTTTTTCTAGAATTTGTTGCTAGATCCGTGTGTAAGAAGATTTACAGGAGATGGGAATGCCCAAATATTAGAAGGAAGCCCAATTTTCTGCAAGTGAGAATTGGAGGACTTGAGTAATTGCTTGCATAACTCGAGTGGGAGTATGTCGTCCATATATTTGACATTTCCTGTTGTTTACTGCCCCTCTGGAAGCATCAAAGAAGGAGTCCAATATTCTTTTAAATCTAGTTGCTATAATAATTGAATCCCCTCCTAGTAACAAGGTGTCGTCGATGAACTAGGAGTAGTTCATGTTCCTTAGTCCTCTGGTTATTTGCAGCCTTTGAAGGTTTCCAAGATCTCTTTCTTTCTCAAGATTCCTACTCAAATCTTCAACCACTATAATGAATAAGAGAGGAGAGAGAGGGAATCCTTGACAAAGTCCTCCACTGGCCCGGAAGAAACCCGTGGGCCTGCCATTTACAAGGGGAGATATTCCAGGATTACTAATACAAGAAACCATCCACTGAATGGAGGATGGGTTGAAGCCAAACTTCTCCATCACCTGAAAAAGGAAGCTATGACGGACATGGTCAAAAGTGTTAGCCATGTCAAGTTTAATAACCATACCATCACCTTTGGATTGCACACTGAAATGAATGGCTTCCTGTACCATCACAACATTGTCCATTATTTTCCTTTCTTGCATAAAGCCACCTTGGTTGGGAGAGATGATCTTGGGGAATACATTCTTTAACCGGGTGGCTATGATCATGGTCAATGTTTTATAGGAGGAGTTGCATATGGATATGGGCCCTGAGCTCTCAAAGTGACATTATTATTCATTCACTTTTTTATCATTATCAATGTGTGGAACTACCTATTCTTTCTATTCTTAAGCTATTCAAGGGTTATTTAGACCATAGAAAAACCTATACAAAGTTTTCGTGGCTTCTCTCGTATGAATCCCAATTACAACCCCCTTGCCCCAATCCTATTACACTAGGATTGCCTCTAAATTAAATCCCTATCAAAGTTTACTTTGATCTATCCTTCTTTGGAAGGGAAGCATATTGGGTCATTCTTTGATAGTTGTATAAATTCTTATCCTTTATCAAAGTGATTGTTAGGGACAAGGTTGATTTCCTTAATGGAATTTAGTTCCTCTATTGGATTAAGGTCTGTAGAATTATGGGTAGTCACTTTCACTTTATCCAACATTGCTCTTCTTATGTTATTTGAACTTGGTTTATAACAAGCTTTTCTAAAAAATTATGAAGTTCCCATATTTTCATAGGAAGAATATAGTGAACCCAATAAATAATGCCCATAACCCTTTCAAATATTTCTTAATGTCTTATTTAGGCATCTCATTCATATAGAAGCTCCCTCGTAAGTGTTGCACTTGTAAAGAAAATTCATATTCAAGATTAACATGGGCATATCTTCGATTATTTTGAGGTATCCACTACATTTGGGTGGGCCTATGCTTCCCCTATATTTGAAGGATTCTTTAAATGGGATATTCCTCTTGGATATTAACCATGAAAACATTGCCATTTTTGCCTAAGATTCCAAGTTCCAAAATTCCCTCCAAGATTTTGGCTTCTAAAGGTCTTAGACTTCCTTCAAAGCTTCTATATAGCCTTCTTCCACTCCTAGCCTCCCACTTTTAGCCATGGTCCACCTCAAAATATTCTTCATTAAAAAAAAATCTTCTATGCAACAAGAAGCTATAAAGTAGGCCATTTTCTTCTATATTCAAAAGGACGGGCTAGCTATCTAAATCCTCCCACTTTACTAATACTTTCCTAATAGGAATCCAAGGGTCATAGCATGAGTGGTTAAAGAAGGGAATTAGAACCCTCCCCACCCAGGTTCAAATTCAATTTCCATCGTTGACATGTTGGCCTATTATGGCTTGGATGGAATAGTAGGCACTCCCAATCAAGGGATGTCTTGACCCTTGGTTGAGTCATGGATTTTCTACTAATTGTTGGTTTGCATGTTATTGCCACTAGTCGAGGTTATATAGTGTCAACCAACTAGATTTGAACTTAAACCTCATCCATATAATCTCAACCAGTATCTGATTCTTTAGATCTAAAAAAAAATAACAATTACCCAATAAACATTAATTATTATACAAGTATGCATCTTTATTTTAATCGTAGCATTTGTCAGGAATTAAGCCAATATATGAAGAAAAATATCCATGATAAACATTATCTCACAAATTTCCATCCAAATATCCCAAAAATAATTAAGAGTGAATAATAATAATGATTTTTGGTTATTATTCCACATATATTTTAACCTTAATTTTTTTTTTTTTTCCATTTAAGATTTGTTACCAAACACCTTATTTGAAAGCTCCCACCAACCCCACCCATTTGAGCTTTGATTATATTTTTCCAACTAAAATATGACAATTATTTATTATTTTTGGCACCGTTCTAATGGAAGTTCTCATCATCTCTTTAATTTTTGCAACTACTTTAGTGCTACAAGTACAGTGCTCAAAAAAAAATAAAAAAAAAGTGGAATTATTGAGAGCATTGAATGAATGTAGACCAACCAACCTCAGTGTCTATTTATATATTATAAATATATAAACTAAGTACATATGTCATGTCATAAATATTACATTGTTTTCATTTTATCAATTGTAATTCTAGTAATTGCCAAACTCATTATAAATGATATGACAATGGTTATGGTATACCATCGGTTATTGACAATGACGTTTAAGCGTATAATCAATTGATTGTTGATAGCAGCAAAACTTGGCATATGGTCCACCTTTCATGAGTCATGGGCAAAGCCATTGCACCGATTTCTTTCTCACTTTAATACGTGAGTTTTAGTTTGAAATAACATTGATGACATAATGATGGTAGGTTATTAAATAAACAAAAAAGTTATATATTGATAATGTTATTGCGACTTTTAATTTAAGTAGATAGAAGGGTAATAAAAACAAACAAAATGTTATTGAATTATAGTGTTTGATAGCAAGAACGTGTTAGCTTAATTGAATGTTTTATTATTTTTTCATAGAGAATATTAGGCTTTTGTAATGGGTTGAGGGTATAAAAACAACCAAAACCAATTAATAAAGAGCTATAATGGATTATAAAAAAATATTCAAAAGAATATACATAGTAAACAAATGAGTATCGGGAATTGAGGCACAAAGGAGGAGATGATATCAAGAATTATGAAGCGAAGTTTCAGGCAGGTGATGGTAGCATTGGTATCAACATGCACCTTTTCAACAACCATATTTTTTTTTTTTGGGTTAAGTATTTCTGACCATAGAACAACACATCCATTAGATATTTAAATTACAAGCTATATCTTTTAAAGTATGGCAATATATAAGATGTTGGTTAACCAAATTACACTCTTATCTTTCTATCTTCTGGAATTATTTTATTTTTTAATTATGTTATTTGACTGCTAGCTTGTAGACATGAAGTGCATTAAGTATCTTCATATTCTTATTGACAACCTTGAGCATGTTGTCTTTCTAGTACTTTTTGAAACCCACATGGCTTGGGCAATCAATTTTTCCAAGCAAGATGTTATTAGCAATTGGATAAGTAAGTATAAAACGATTACAAAATTATTGCAATGTATAGTTTATTAAAGCTTTAGTTCCCTATGTGTTTAATAGATTGCCTTTGAGTGATATATTGGGTGAATAATTACTAAAGTTGTGATTTTGCAGTGATTGAGAGTGTTTATTGACCCTAATTTGATATGGAATATGAAAGTTTGAGCTAGACAATCTATCATCCCATGTGAGGAGAATGTTTTTATCAAGAGCGTATAGTTCCAATTTAAGTTGTATACAATTCTAGGTATTCTTGTCCCATAATTTTTTTAAACTAGGTTTTGCAGGGTTTGTATAGAGAATGATACTTGCAAAGACTGCTCCCTAGTAAGATAAAATAATTTGTTGTGATTTCAGTGGCATTATAGCCTTGGGAATTTTATAGCTTCTCATCAAGTTTTTTCCATAATTTGGGTGGTCAAACATGGGATTTGAAAGCCTTGAGCTCTACCGACTCATGAATTGTTCTATGATGATTTCCCCAAGTCCCTTGAACCAGTTTTTGTAGGTTATTGGTGGATTTTGGCATAATTTATTTCGAGTTTGATGTAGGTTGATAGTGCTAGCAGGCATGGTACCTTACTAGTAGTCCAAATCATATTTAGTTAATATTCTACCCACTCATAAATCGATCGATGTGCCACCGACTTTTGCAGGCAGCATGTCAAGAGAGTTATAAACTACATACTATTATTATGAGGAGGCAGTATATGCAGCTTTGTTTCCCTTGTTTAAGATAGTTAACTTGACAATTTACATGTGTAAATATATTATGATTAGGTTGCATCCATTTCATCATAACTAAAATGAAATTTCTTATTCAAAACACTATTTTGTAAATGTCTTCAATATTGACTTATCTCTAGCTTTTGATTTTTGATTTCAAGATTTATGCACAAGTTTCTTATATCTTATTATGGAAGGGAAATCTTTCCTACATAATAAAATCATTATTGTTTAGATATATCATTTATTGATGATGAAAAATACCAACTTTTACAATCATAAATGTCACTAGTTCACGTCATAGCTTACTGTTAGGCTAAGCTTGACTTGGTGAAAGAGTCAAAGTTGTTAGGTCAATAGTGGTGGTTTCGAGCACATGGTCTTCGTGACCCGTGGTTTTGAGCTCGTGGATTACGTGTATTGAAAGCCTATAAAAATTTGGTGATACTCCATTGTTAAAGTTCCAAGAGTTGAGTGGTGAAGGCTCAATTGGTCAAGGCTAGGAGATTGATCGACTTGGTTGGGTTTGGCCAAGGAAAATAATAGATCTATTGTTGGTTGGATTTTCTTGTAAAGGTTTTCCAGGGTAAATCTTGTGTGATTTATGTGTGCATGTTGCTATGATTTGAAATATTAATTTTCTCTTATGTTTTTTATTTCCTAACAATTGGAATCAGAGCGATGGTTGATGATAATGAAAAGAAAGACATCGGTGTCAGAGTATAGAGCTAGGGTTTAAATCCCTAAGGGACCACATGAGACTTAAAGAGTAGAGGATACATCATGTGTGGATGACGAAGCCATGTGAGACAGGTGCATGTGCATGCAGAGGGCCTGAAGGTGAGCGATGAAGGCTCACTTGGGAAGTTTCACTTAGAGTGTGCAAAGGATATATGGATTGGATGCTTGGATCTGATGGATGGATATGTTAGGCGTGGTTGGATATGTTGTCTGGTTTTAGATCTACTAAGAAGTGAGCATAAGAGTTGGAGGAATGGAAATGCGAGAGGATGGTGGCATAAGTGCCAAGATAGAAACAATGAAAAAAAAATGATGGAGTTGAATGTAAATGGGCATACGGCTGTAAGACCTGGTTAGGAATGCGTACCTCGGGATTGAAATTTCATTGGTAAAGTATAGACGTAGACCTAGGTGATAGGGGGGAGCATGTGGGATTCCTGGATACTCTGAATTTGAGGGAGGTTTGGTTGAATTTGGTCATGGGAAACCCCAAGTCAAGTTTAAAGGGGGGAATGTTAGGCTAAACTTGACTCGATGAAAGAGTCAAAGTTGTTAGGTCAACAGTGGTAGTTTCGAGCACATGGTATTCATGATCTATGATATTGATTCAGATTGTATCATTATATTATCTTTCATTTATCTTGGTACTTTTTGGGTGGAAAAATTGGAGGAATCAACTTGCAAGGCCCTTTCGACGGTTGATTCAAATTTGGAAATTTGGATAAAAACAATTGTCTGAAATCTTCCAGAGCCATTTCGAGGCATAAAACGACACTTTTTTTGGTCCAAACCTTAGTATGGAGGAAGATTCTATATTCTACACACTGATACCTTTCCAACAGTGTAGACTGTTTGTCAATTGGAGTTCGTATGAGAAATTTATGTCTCTCACAAGTTGACCTACTGTATTGATCACCATGGTGCAAGTGGATGCCACGTCAACCTCCATTACTTAGACATGTGGGGCTAGCCACATAGTGGATTTTCTAAGAACATTCTAGAAGTTCCAAAACCTTATCACAATTGAAGGTTGAGGAA
>JZKD02S0489614.1:250935-269307 GCA_000966675.3 Picea glauca
AACTTTGGTTAAATTGCTTGCTTTTTGTGTCATACTAATAGGGGAATGAAAAACCAATTACCAATAGTCCCTGCAACCCGAAGGGAAGAGACTAATAAAATGAAATTTATCATTAAACTGCCATATGACCATTTATCAAAATAAACAATCTATATATACACTATAAGTACAAATCATGATATTGAAATTTAATCATATTGTCCACATCTTTATTCAACACATCATCAAGGTAAGAATCAATGTGAAAGTAATGTAACAAATAGCAAAATTTCAAACGGAAAGCCTCTGAGTGTGAGGAAATAGAGTTATGAATGGGGTCAGGATTGTATTAATAAGGAAAATGAAACTTAAGTGAAAAGGGTGGACTTGCTGGCAAGCAAGATGTCTAATTGGGCACTTACTTCTTGAAACATGTCCTTGATACTATCATGATATAAAATTGAAAAAGAAGACATATTGCAGTTCATAGATATATAGCCTATACCAAGCTGACTTTTGACGCTTCTATCATTTATATACTTTGACTAGGATAAATATGCATAATGCCAACGCATTTTGATACATCATATACAAATATGGGTGTACAGGTGGACTTTTTTCACTCTGCAACCTATGCTACAAACTTATCTAAAAAATTATAGCGACCAAGATAAATCCCATTCTCTCGCGGACACTTTCGAGTGAACAGTTGGGTTTCTTAAAGGAACGCCAGATCCTAGACGCCATTGGCACTACCCAGGAGTGCTTGCATAGCATAAAAACAAAAAAATCAAAGGCTCTTATCCTAAACCTGGACCTTAAGAAGGACTTCGATTGCATTGACTAGGATTTCCTCTGACTGATTCTGACACAAACACGATTTAGCCAGTCTACGATTAAGTGGATCATGAGTTGTGTTGTAAGTGAAAACTTTGTCATTCTGATTAATGGTGAATATTCCTCTTTCTTCCATAGTGGCAGAGGATTGAGGCAGAGCTGCCCCCTCTCACCACTCTTATTCATTCTGGTTATGGAAGCCTTGAGTCTGCTCCTCAAAAAAGGCCAATAAGAAGGAAAGATTACTAGAATTAAAGTGTCTAGGATTATCAAGGTTTTACATCTCCTATTTGTCAATGATGTTGTCATAATGAAAAACAAGTCACTACAAGAATGGAGGGAAATTAATGAAATTTTAAAGACTTTCTGCAGAGCTATGGGCTTGACGATCAACTGGACAAAATCGACTTTCCACTATGAAAATATGCATCAACAAACTTTGGAACAACTAAAAGGAATCTTCCCATACAATTTTATACATCTTTCTACCGGTCTCAAATATCTGGTATATTTTATCAAAGTTGATTCCTATAAGTCGACAGACTGGAACTGGCTCATAGCAAAAGTTGAAAAAAATACTGGACATTGGTGCACGAGGTGGCTCTCCTTAGGAGGCCAGTTTACACTCATTAAAGTTGTCCTAGAAGGAAAACCAGTGTATTGGATGGCCCTTGCAGCCATCCTTGCTACTATTATTGATAAAATTCGAAGATTGACCTATAATTTTCTCTGGTCGGGCAACTCTGATCACTCCCGTCAACACCTCTGCAACTAGGAATCTTTGGAAAAACAAAAAATAAAGGGCAGATGGGGGATCAGAAACATCTTCCACTTCAGCAAAGCATTGGCAGTCAACTCACTTTGGCGCGTGTTGACTAAGCCAGGCATTTGGCACTCTGTCATCAAGGATAAATATCTCCCCCATACCTCAGTTGCTAGTTGGCTTCAAAATGCGACTGTCACTACCAGGGCGGCCTCAAAGTTCTAGAGAAACCTAGCAAAGTCAAAATGTTGGTTAAAACGACGGCTATGTTGGAAACCAGGCTTTGGTCACTCCATTATACTTGGAAACAATTGAATCATAGGCTTGGACAAAGCTTCCTATCTTCCCCCACAGTTGATAGCGCATTTAAATTAAAAAAAATATCTGGTATCTCTTTCAAGCTAGAGGAAGCTCCAGATCTGGTTTTATTTTAGACAGGTGGATTACCAACGCCGAACTTGATCTCAATGCAGAGCACACAACTTGCTGGGAAAATTTATGTATGGAATTATCACGCTCGAGCATACAACTTAATGACATTGATGATTAGATGTTATGGTCAGGGGGCGATCGATCAGGACACTTAACAGTAAAGAATGTCTATGCATCGATTACAAGTACGCTCTGGCATACAAACATTAGTGGCTGGAGGAAACAACTTTGGTTCTGGCACTTGGCACCCAAGATTAAATTATTCACCTGATTCTTGATTGAAAACAAATTGACCACATGGGATAATCTCCAAAGAAAGGGATGGGTTGGCCCAAATATTTGTCAACTATGCCACAATGATGAAGAAACATCAACCCATCTGTTTATTAAGTGTCCATTCATCAGACAAGTGTGGGACAAAATCACACTGGAACAAAACCTAAAAATTGTATGGGACGAGACTACACTCACAACCTACTTTGATTATTGGTCATCAAGGGAACACAACCTAATACATATCCCTCCTATGGTTTGTTGGTTCATATGGATGGACAGGAACAAAAAAATCTTTGAAAATGGGACCCCATCCACAAGCTATGTTGGATACAAAACACTTGGTATGTATAAAATTTGGAAAGATATTCACACTAGCTAGCCAACCCTATAGATAAAAAAGCGGATAGATGATACAGAGGACATACCAACGGGGTGGTTCAATGGAGAAACACAGTCAAATGGCACTCAGAGCGGAGCTGGAGGACTGATCATAATTACAAAAAAATCATTTTACAGTTGGACCTTCAACTGTGGTTCGGGTACCAACAACATGGCAGAATTATTGGGTGCCTAGGCCACGCTACACTTGGCATATAGATTAAATATTGAAGTCCTTCATATCCTTGGGGATTCCAAAACTATTATTGAGTGGTTGAACAACATAAGCAAGCTATAAGCCATCTCCCTCATGGCCTGGAAGGACATAATTAAACTACTCCAACCTACTTTCAAAAAGCTCAGTGACAAGCACATCTATTGTGAGCACAACAAAACAATAGATCAACTATCAAAGGCAGCACTCCAGAAAAAAGCTGGCATTATTACATACAACCATTGGATAGATGGACATGAGGGCCCTCCATATATCCTAAAACTCTTTTAAGTTCTACAACACATAAGCATCTCAGTGGACATCTCTATCTGAGCGAAGGAAATTTCTGTTTCTTTTGTTTTATATTTTGAGAATATATGACAGCTAGTTCTCAGGACTTAAACTCTTTTTTATGTAATTTTCATACTCATAACCGTTTTTCTTTTCTTTAGTTTTCATCTTATGATCTTTCTCCTTTTGCTGGCCGAAAGACCACTATAGGTGAAAGATACATATGATAATGGACCCTACAACTGGGATTGTAGTTTGTCATGAGAACATATTATATATCAATATAATTGAGGAATTTTTCTGTTGGAAAAAAAGGACTGTACAAAGTAATAAATTACTCATACATAGGAGTTTTACACACAGAGCATTAAATTTTATTAGTAGTACACAAACTCTTTTGATATATTTGTCAAAGGAAGCTTTGGTATAGTCTCCATGACATGATGCTTTTGTATATCGAGAATGAAAACTGTTTATGGCCTTTAGACTTTGGACGTCATCAAAAATTCTGATATAACTTCTCCACCCATGTCGAAAATTTAACTAATTATGAAAATGATGATAGAAATTTAAGTTAGAAAGAGAAAAGGAAAATCGATTTGCTTTGTCTTAATCTAAAATATTTTGAACAAGTTATGATATCTTATTATGGTTTTATAGTTTGGTGGTTGGGTAGCATGTTTGTTATCCTCTCTACCTAGGTTCAATTCTTGAAGTGGATATGTTGGTTCGTTGTGATAAGTCTAGAAGGGTAGGCACCCCCTGGGAAAGAAGTTCACACCCCTGATCAATGTGCTTCGGGACATCTCGACCCTTGCTAAGTCATAAGTTTCCTGCTAGGTGTTGGCTTGTGGGTTATTGACACTAGCTTAGAGGTTATAGTGGCAACCGACTGGATTTAAGCATGGACCTCGCCCAGGTAATCCCGATGAGTTACCAATTCCTCTATATCTAAACAAAAAAATTATGATATCTCTATAAAAACCTCCTTGTGTTCTGTTCTGATACTTTATCAAAACTAAATCAAGCAAACACATCATAATAATAAGATACTTATATTTTAAATACTTGTATTAAAAGGAATAATTATATCAAATGTGGGACCTTCAAGTAAAAATTCATCAAAAGAGATCTTATGAATTATTGTAATACCAACGCTTGATGTATTGACGTGCATTTTACCTAGATCTTATATTAGATCAATGCTTTATCCAACAAGTTCAACTAGTGTAACCCGGGAGGTGTAGATCAATTGGTTGGTGTGGGGTTTAGTCCCCATCACGTCACAGGTTCAAACCTCATGGGGAGGGGTTAAGGGTGGGAGCCATTTTCTAAGGACTAAAACTGTCTCACAAGACATCTAGTCTCATCCGAGTCTCGTACAATCCCGATAACAACATCCCACTCTTGACCAAATCATTTTTCCATCCAACATTGGAGTTGACTCCACCTAGTCTTAACCTAGCTTGAAAAAAAAGCTCAAATAAGATAAAACACAACTGCATAATTAATTACTCTATACTTACACCATCAATTACTCTATACTTACACCATCAATTACTCTACACTTATGCAATCTTATGCAATCATCTTTTGGCAATAATGGCCTCGATTTACAAAATACCCTAATATTAATTTTAAGTTACTAAAATGTAAAGTCAAACACATTAGTTTAATATAAAAGAAACATGAAGGTAATGGTAAAAGAGGTCAAAAATATATGGTGACCAATCACCAAAATAGTGTTATGCAACTTTCAACTTTCTTATTAGAAGCTCTTTTCAAAAAAAATTAATTTCGGCTTCTTCAAGATATTTTTGCAAATTTTAAATTGTTTGCTTTTGTTTACTATCTATTACTTTGTGTTGTTTAAGATAGATGACTATGCTATCTACATGCATAAGTATATTACGACTAGGTTGCATCCGTTTCATCACAACTAAATAAAATTCCTTCCTTATTCAAAAGACAGTGTTTTGAATTATATTTTGTAAATCTTTAATCATTAACTTACCTCTACCTCTAGCTTTTGGTTTGCAACTTCAAGCTTTATGTATAAGTTTTTTATATGTTTATTACGAAAGGAAAACATTTCAGACATAATAAAACCATTATTGTTTAGATATTTTTATGACGACGGAAAAAAAAACAAATTTTATAGTGATAAATGTTATTATTTCACCCCATAGCTTACTTTTAAAAATGTTGCTTTAGTTGTTCAAGCTTTGTAGTAGACTTGCAAATGCATTACCTTTATTTTATAACCTCTTATGTCAAAGTTGGCACTTATGTAACTTGTTGATCTCTATCAGTTGTGGCTCATTGAAGATCAACATGAAGACAACCCATCTCTTCCTTAAATTTCTTTTTTACTTTAGAGTTTCTTGGTGCATGGCCTGGAATACCAAAGAACATCGTTTGCTATTCTTCTTGACATTTAAGAGACCTTTCAAACTACTTAATGAGTTCAATGAAATTGGCAATTTGGTAATAAATTATTAAATCAATAACAAAGAATAATTTAGATGTTTTTTCATGATTAGTTTTGATAATTATTAAATTATTAAATCAATAACAAAGAATAATTTAGATGTTTTTTCATGATTAGTTTTGATAAGACTTCAACACATATTTTAAAATCCTTTCATATATGAATGTCCTAAACACCTTCCTAAAATACCAGATGGGACATTATTGAAGGCTCAAACTTACCATGAAGAAGAAAGTGGGGACAAATATGCTCTAGATATATGCAAGTAAAAGAATGGCTTACTTAGAAGGTTAACTAAATAAGTTTTTAAGATATTCAAATACAACACAACAAGAACAATTATGTTTGAAACACATTATCTTTAATATATTATGTTGAAAATCAGGGCAGACACATTTCAAGCAATCAAGAAAAACCTCTAAGCAAGACTTTGCTCTATCTAACCATCTATTAACAATATTTTGAAACAAAAAATTGAGTAATATGCACTTAATACATGGATTGATGTAAACATTCAATTTCAGGATATGAAGAATGATGAATATAAATATGATAGTAAGTACAAAAAAATTACTCTAGCATTAACTAGTTGTTCGTGAATAGCAATTGAATGACCTCTTGGACTACTTAAAGTTTCCATTATAGTTTATTTTTCTTATATGAGAAATAACCTTTGCATTATATGCAACATCACTTTGTAGCTTACTATTGTACTGCTCTACATTGACATTATATTATTGCAATAGCCTATTGATATCTTGAAGAGATGCCTCCTATTTCCAAACTCATGTTACTCACTACATTGCAACTATGCATATTCTGTAAATTCTACAAAACTTGAGTTCCCCTGACACATGAATCAATGGAGTCAAATACATGTGATTATATGTGTTCACTGGCACTTGATGCCTACCTCTTGACTTTACCAAGCTCCTCAAACAAGTGGCTATGCATTTTTTTAGCTATTGGTCATGCTTATATCTCTTTTTGCTCAGGTTCAATTATAGCTCATAAGAAGAGAATTACCAGGTTGTAAGTGAAATATTTCAGAGCATCAATCGTTTGAAAAATTAAGGTGATCTATTAAATATACAAAAACACATTTTCAATAATTACAAATGCTATCATTAAATATACTGAAACACATTTTCAAAAAAATGTATTTATTAGTAAATATGCATAAACCCATATCCAATCTAGATAAAGATTAATAAATGCAAAGGTGAGGCTAGTCACTTCTCAAGATGTCCACCAAGGTTCCAATCTCCCAAAGGATATTTAAGTGGAGCATCACCCCTCGTGGACTAGTTCACCATGCATAATTGGATCACATGTAATTCTTCCAATCTAACTTATAGAAACATCACTTTAACAGAAGAAAGACAATAAAATGAAGATGCATTACCTCTTTTTTAGCTTTGGCTTTTGAAAGTTTGTCTTGTATAGAACATAATGCATTCATCAGATCCAAGACAATAATCTATATATACTACTTCTAATCGTTGAAAACCTCTTCTAATATCACAAATAACCTATTAGAAACCATAACCAAAGTAAACATTTGCAAAACCCCAAGCTATCAGTCTAATGGAAAAAATAATTTTTTATTTGGAAATCCAAAAACAAAGTTAGAATTCACCATGAAAACTAAATCAAAGAAATTAAGACTCTGGTCTAGATTCTCAACAAAAAATCAAGCCAACAATAGCAAATCCCTCGATGATAAAAATCACAACAATTCTCAAGAATCTAGGTTTCAATCCTTGAACCCTCATTCAAAATCACCCCAATGACAAATCCCTCCATCACAAAAACCACAACAATTCTCAAGGACCCAATGAAAAACAAACAACTTGTCCAAAAATGACATGACTTGCATGTTTACTGGTTCACCACAAGCTCAAGAAAGAAATGAAATAGGTTAGATTGGCAACTTTCCTACCAAAATCCTAAACAATCACACGTTGAATAACATCAATGAGCTGCAAATACACAAGTGAGCAATAGTTGTGGGTACTTGAGGTGGACATAACCAAAATAAGTAGCATGCTACATCTGAGACATAAATCCCTAGGACCACAGTTTGTTGAAATATCTAGAAACTTTGAATGCCCAGACTGATGCTAACAACCAAATCATAACTTCCATCCACTAGCATTTACACCTCCATAAAATGTTTCCTCCAATGCCTCCATTAATAATGTAACATAGACCCTACGTCACAGTGGGTCATAATGGGATGTCAAACACCATCCCTAAAACCATAATCACATTAACAAAATAAAAGCCACATCATTTGATAAACATTGAACATAAGAAAAATTGCACAATATATAAACAATTCTAATTCTAATTCTAATGACTAAATGTCCTATAGGGACATAAAATAAAAATTGAAAACTTTCCAAGAGAAGGGAAAAAAAGAGAGCCCTTTACCTTATGGGCCGTTTTTCCATAACACAATATTTACAATTCAAAATAAACTCCATACACATTAGCCACTTATGGGCCATTTTTCCATAACACAATATTTACAATTCAAAATAAATTCCATACACATTAGCCACTTATGGGCCATTTTTCCATAACACAATATTTACAATTCAAAATAAACTCCATACACATTAGCCACTAGTTTCCTTTATTTATGTTGGTATTGAATCCACTTAGGAATGTTGCATGATATTAAAGGGGTGTAAAGTAGTATTTTGTATATTTTCCAATAATTAGTGATGATGATAACATCTTTTAATGTATTTTAGATTAACTAGATTTTTAGTAATTATACAAAAAGAAAGTGAATAAAAAATCAGAAAATGGAAATGTTAAAGTTATTTATTTAGACATTTGTTTAGACGTGAGTTTAGATTCATAATATCACTATAAAAAGATATGAATCTTTGATTAATGATATTTGTAATCACAATTTGGTTTATAAAATCTTAAATTAAGAGAATCAAATTAAGCTTGGAGACTTTATTGTGAATGTAGCAAGCTTAAAGAAGAAAATCGAGATTTCTAAAATAAGAACGAACTCTCATGATATTTAGTGAAACTAGGCGTTGGACAACCTAAAACCCCATGGGATGAATGGGTTTTTCATCTTTATGACACTAAGAAGGTGGAGGATGAAAAACACTTTCTCTTAAAATGCCCATATATACCTAGTTATCACCAAGCTAATTTCAATTCTCTATGACATTCAAGTGGGCATACTCTGAAACATCTCGACTCAACTATAACTTGAATATAAATATTGTAAATTGCATGCTCTAAAGACCATCCATGAATTACCAAACATGTTCTAACACTCATCATAAGACCCTTCCCTTGAGACATATATGGAACATCCCTCTGATGCATGCATGATTTGTGAAAAAAAAACTTAAAACTGACACGACCATATCTAAATAAAAAAAAAAAATCTCCATAGCACATAAATGCTTAAGGACAAACCTAGACAATGAGACAATGGCATTTTGCCTCTACAAAACCTCCCATCATTGCTTATCCACCTTAATTAACCTCCCTACCATTGTAGAATACTCTATTCAACAATCGTGAATGGGAAGCAATTGGGTTTCTCACGTTATAAATACAAGGGCTTGGCAAAGCAATTAGATAGGGAAAAAATTACATATGGTAGAGTTATGCTATTGGATTTAATTATAAGAAAATAAAAAACCCTTTGTTCGTTGCTTCTCCTATTTCAACAATAGATTTGCTAATCACTAAATATCTACCCTCCAAAGTAGCCATATAAAGAAGTTTTCTACCTACAACATTTCAAAGAGAAATTGAGTAGTCAGAAGGACAAAGGACCCTTCCATGAAAAGATTTAGGGCCCACATGATGCAAATATAATATTCCCATGTGAATTCACACTTTTAATGACCTTTCCATTGTTTAATTGCTCAATGTGTTGTTGTCCCCCAATGATTGATAGTATTTCCAATTTCATGTTCAATCTTCTATATTAATTTTTATTGAGTTAAATAAATAATTTTTTTAATTCAATAGTCATGTAGAACATATTTTCAATTTTGTAACATTCTTCTTAATTTGTAAAATTTATGAGATAAATAAAGTAAATAATATATTTTATTCTTTTAAATGTTTAGGTTACAAAAATATTAAATCTAACTTTCAAAACATTTGATAAAAAATTGAAATTTATATTTTTTTAACCCAAACTCTAAATATTTTATTTCCAAATTATTTATTCATAAAAATAATAGGACAACTCATTAGTAATTACTATGATCTTATAGAGTTAACAGATAATGCTATTTTTAATAAACAATCATACTTTAAAACTAATATTATACTCTACAATTTTATTTTCATCTAAAAATTAAACATTAAAACCTATATTTAATAACATTTTCACGTAATTCATCCACGTCAATCACATGAATAGAACACAACAGCAATCATAAATATTTAGATTTTATATTATATGAATTTTAAAAAATATAACATAACATGAATCATAAATATTCATATTTAATATTGAAATTTTAATCTCCTTTACCAACCAATATATATTTTAAAGTTAAAAAAATTATTTAAAGTTCAAAACAGCAATCATAAATATTTAGATTTTATATTATATAAATTAAAAAAATATAACATGACATGAATCATAAATATTCATATTTAATATTGAAATTTTAATCTCCTTTACCAACCAATATATATTTTAAAGTTCAAAAATTTATAAAAATTAGTAAAGAATGAAATGTCATCGTTACATTTAAAAAAAAATGGAATTAAAAGAGGGAATTAGGCCAAGTTCAAAGCATCTCGAGCTTTGACATGTAGCTTTTCATGAGAAGCCGTGACTATGGTGTTCCTATCCAAGAATGACCGGTGAAAGTCCAACCCCATTAGCTGCGTAGACAATTCAGGAATTAAAAAAATAAAAGAATCCCCATAGTGGAGCAAGTATATTTTAGAAAATTTGTTGTTGTGGTGGAATGGGATAGCTTTGTAATAAAAAAAAATATTTGAGATGGTTATGGTTAAATATCGAGAATTTAATTTTGTTTATGTATATTTTGAGTAGGTTTAATGGTTAAGAACATGTTTTTTCTTTTAGGAGGTTATAAGTTCAAATTCAGAAGGGGGTAGGGTATGTACACCTTTGTAGATTTTAGTAGTCAAATCGTTGCACGGAGGGGGTCCCTTGTCCCACAAACAAGGTGTCTCATACACCAATTGTCCCACAAACAAGGTGTCCCATACACCAATTTGGTGTCTGGCTTGACCATGACCTTAAAATTTGATTATTTATTATTATAATATGTTTTCCTTATTCAAGTGTTTAGAGGCTTGGCAGGGGTATTGTCTTACATATTGATTAAGAAAGCAAACAACTCAACAAAACATATAAGAACCCAATTTTTTTTTGTATTGATTTTCCTACCCATGATGAGCTTCAACATGCATGTTATCCTATGACTATGCTCTAGCTTCATATTTGTGCTTGCTTCTTTTTTTCGAGAATCAATAGCAGGGTAGACCTCACTTATGCCATCCACCAATTCTAGGTCTTGAGTGTGTAGTAAGCCCCCATTGTTATCCAAAGGCACAAAAAGGCCACAATTAAAGGAGCTAGAGTGATCCAAAGAAGGAGGAGGAGTAACTACTTATGGGGTTAGGCCAAGGTGAACCACAATTCTCCTAATTAACAACTAAATATATCTTACCCACTCATCCCATATTGATCATGCATTTTTTAATTTTTTTTTTTGTAAATGAGTGTGTGAATCTATATTGCTTTATAAGGTTATAGTACAAAAGTGGTGCAAGGATTCCCAGGATCTGCCTTAACGAAAACCAGATCTGGGGTCCTTGGAGTGTAGTATCTGAAAATAAACAAAAAGTGTCTGGGTCGCCACAACGGGAAACCAACCCAGGCTACCATAATCCAGTCTAAAAACTTCATCAAAAGAAATCAAAAAAGTTTGAACATAGTGGGGTGAGCTCCTACTCTGAGAGACAAGGTCTGGGCGGGTCCTACTCTAGTCTAGGTTGATGGGGTGCTCTGCGTCCCCTTTCTGCTGTGCCGCGTCCTCCTCCCTCTGTTCCACCAGACATAACTTTCTGATGCAAGCTGGGGTTCCATTACTGTCCGCTAGAGTGATATCTATATGGTGGACGTAGCATAGATAGAGATGAAATTGTCCTGCCATCCGCTCCGGTTTCTCCTGTTGTCTTTTCTGGTCCTCCACCAACCTTTTTACCCCCATCTCCAGGTTGCTGAAGTGGTTGAGAATTCATGTGCGCTCTTTCTTCTACTCTTTGGTTTCCATCCTGTTGGTCTCCCCCCGGTTCACACACATATTACCTATCAACATTTTGGTTCTCCAAGCTTCCTCCACCGTCCTGTGGTAGAGGGTTATCCTCGATTGTGTGGTTCCGGGGTCCTGTATCCCCCCTGCTTCCTGAGTTAGTGTTGACCAGGCTTTGCCCCTGCGGGCATTGTTAATTTCTCCCTCCCATCTTTTAATGATCGTCTTCCCCTTGGTGTCTACCTTCGTGAGGAAGGTGCTCCTTGCGTCCCTGGCCGCCTGTTCAATTCTTGTCATCCGGCAGGCACTCTGTGGAGGTTTCTTTCCCTGGGGGCCTCTCTTGCTGCTAGTTTTCTTCATGCGCACCATCTTAACTTGCAGGTGGTGGTTCTTACGTTGGGTTATTTCCCTGTTACGTTCCACCTCCTTATGATAAGTAAGGTGGCCCTTGTAATTACGATGCCTCGTTCTGTGATAAGTTCTAGTGTTCCAGCCTTTATGGAGCCAACTCGGCTACGGTCTCGTCCTTGCAATCATGATCTACTCATCAAGGTGGTCCTGCCAGTCAGAAGACTTTGTTCCAGAGCGTGTGCATTTGATGACCCTGTCGTTATCCCCGCGCCAATGCTCTGCCCTGCTCATTGCATGCCATCCCTTTCCCGGTCCCATCTCGGTACTTAGGTGAGGTGTGCTCCTACTTGGCCCTGGTGAGACCTGTCGTCCATCATCCTTTGTCGCTTGCGATTTATCTCTTCTGCTTTCCAATGGGTAATTTATGTACTTCTTTTTATTGACGGGGCTGTGGTGTCGTACCTTCGTCTAATGTGTGATTTGCATTTTCATTTGCAACCTTATTTGATTGGTGGGCCATCAGATTCTGTCTGGGACCTACATGTCCTACAGTGTCTGTTGCACCTCCATTCTTGTTGTAATCTTCCATACTACTCCTGTTATCCCAGTCCTTTGCCGCAAGTTGGGTGCAGTCTGCTCGGAATTGACCTTGCGGGATGTTGCTCCAGATTGTGTCTAGTTCTTGACCCCCTCGTTTGCTATTCTGTTCGCCAGTCCATTTGTTGACCTCCTCACCCAGCGCAACTCCACATTGATCCATGTCCGCAAGTGCTCCTGGATTTTTTTCAATAGGTAGGCCAATCGCCAGTGCCTCTAGATCTTGCCTATTCTGGTACCATTTTGGAGTTTTCTCACTGTGATGATGACTAGCACAAAGTCTCCTTCCACTATGGCATTCGTCATCCCCTCCCGACTGAGAATCTCCAGACCTGTCTCCAGGGCCCTGAATTTTGCGGCGTTATTGGTAGATTTGCCCAGGCTCCCCACATATAGTCGTATGATGTTCCCTTTACTGTCCTTGATTACTCCTCCCTGACTTGTTCTTCCTGGGTTGCCTTTCGCTACCCCATCAAAATTCAACTTGAGAGAGCCTAGAGGTGGCAGTTTCCAGTTGCACTCACCTACTTGGAGTTGCGGCTGTTGTCTGTTTGGATTGGGGTTGCGCCCACTGGTTAGTTGGAAAACCTCTAGGACTCTGGAATCCTGATCAATGGGTTGCGCGCTACCCTCCTGACAATTGCTACTCATCACCGTCTCACGTATCATGGAGGTTATTGTTTCCTTGATCTTCCCTTCTGGCCAGCTTTGGTTTCTGAAAATGCTCCTGTTCCTTTCCTTCCATGTCGACCATATGATCATTCCTGGGGTGAGGATCCATCAGAGTTTCACCTCTGCTTGGTCGCTGTAGTTTTCTCTCCAGAGCTTGATTGTTGCGGCTATGTTACCACGGATCCTATCTCACTGACGGAAGATACTTGCTACCCAGTCCCACAGTTATGTAGTGTAGGCACATTCGTCGAGGAGATGGTTGTTTGTTTCTTCCTGATTTTGACATAGATGACATATTGACGAACCTAGTGAACCCTCTTTTCCTTAGGTTATCCCAAGTTAGGATGCGGTTGTGTAATATTAGTCACTGGAAGATCTTAATCTTTGGCCATTGGGGGCTATTCCAGATCTTATCCCAGTGTTGCACTATGTCGTCTTGGTCTAGGTCTGCCATATAGTGTCAGACTTCTTTTAGGTTGAATTCCCCTCCGTCCTTTTTGCCCCACCTTAGCTGGTCTTCTCCTTTCGTTACTGTTATTTTTCGTCTGCCCAGTTCCTCCTCCACCTCTTTTATTGTTGTTGCGGGTATCTCCTTGTTCTAAGGAATAATGTTGTCCCAGGTTCTCCATTTGTTGCGGTCTGTTCCTTGCTGCCAGTATCGATAGACGTTGATTTTTCCTTGCGTGATGAGGTCCTGTTGGAGTATCCCTCTGTCCGGGTTTTCCATCCTTGGTTCCTGTTGCCAAGCGTCCTCCTAGAATCTGGTTGTTCTGCCATTCCCGATTTCCCAAAAGTTGTGTGTCTGAATCCATGCTTTGTTGCGCCATGCTAGGTTCCAGATGGATGAGCCTTCCCTGGTTCCTCCAAAGCGGATTCTGTCCTGGTTGCAGGTGTCCGGTGCATACTTTGCCTTCCATAAGTTTACACAAGGTGTTGTAGTTTCTTTGACCCAACACCACCATAGTTTCACCCCATATGCATTGTTGGTCGTTTGTGGATCTTGCAGCCCCAAGCCTCCTTTGCTTTTTGGCCTGCAGACTTTCTCCCAGGCCACCAGGGCCCATTTTTTCTTTGTTTTCGTACCTCGCCACAGGAAGTCCCTCTGGATGGATCTGATTTTCTGCAGGATCCCCTGTGGAGTGGGGAAGACTGACATCATATAGGTTGGGATAGCTTGTAAGACAGTCTTAGTTAGGATAAGTCTGCCAGCTAGATTAAGGGACCTATACGTCCAGTTTTTTACCCGCTCCTATACCCTGTTTATTATTCCTTCCCAAGTTGGCAAATTATATACTTTATCTGTCAAAGGAACCCCCAAATACTTGGTTGGGAGTGTTTTCCGTTCAAAGCCTAGAATGTTGGTCAAATTCCTTTGGATAGCTGGGTTGGTATTAAAGAAAAAGATCATTGACTTGGAGTGGTTGATCTCAGCGCCGGAGGCTTCTCCAAAATATCCTAGGATGCGTTTGTAGGCTTTGACTTCTTTGACCGTGGGTATGTCATGGAGGAGTGTATCATCTACAAACTATTGGTGGGTTGAAGTAGGGCAATTTTTGAAGGGTTTGAGCCCTGTTATTTCTCCAGTTGTTGTTGCACTCTTTATGCTCCTGTTGAGGCCTTCCAACATCAGAATGAACAGGAAGGGGGACAATGGGTCGCCTTGTCTGATCCCTCTCGTGGGCCAGAAAGGTTTGGCCGGGCCTCCATTGAATAGTAGCGAGTAGCTTGTTGTGGATACTAGGTTGACAATCCAACTGATCCAGTGCTGGGTGAAACCAAAGGCTTCCAAAGTCTTGATCATGTAATGCCAACTAATTTTATCATAGGCTTTTGTTAGGTCCAGTTGTATTAACATTCCCCCCCTCTTATAAAGTTTTAAGGTGTGAATGATCTCATGGGCCTGGATGATATTGTCCATTATTTGTCTACCTTCCACAAAGCCTGCCTGTTCTTGCGAGATCAGTGAAGGTAAGAGGGGTTTCAATCTATTTGCTATGACTTTGGAGATAATCTTGTAGATCACGTTACAAAGTGCTATGGGTCTGTACCGGTCCGGGGTTTTGGCTTCATTTTATTTAGGGATTAGGGTGATCATGGTCGCGTTTAGTGCTTTAAGGATGGAGGCAGACCTTCTAGAGTCCTCTACTACTTTATATATGTCAAATTTGACAATTTCCCAGCAGGCTTTGAAGAACTCCACAGTGAAGCCATCTAGACCTGGTGCTTTCCCACTCGACATTTCCTGGAGAGCTTGATCAACTTCTTCCGTGGCAATAGGTTTATTCAGGAAGATGTTTTTTTCCTCGGTAACCAAGCGTGGAATATGCTGGGTTATTTTCTAGATGGCCTCCGATCTGTCTTGATGAGGTTCTTGGGCTATCCAATGGAAGTGGCTGACCAGAGCGCTTTCGATCTCCTGATGTGACTCGTGCTCGATTACATCGTGGTCCTTGATCTTCCGTATTTTGTTATGGGCTCTTCTGGCCATGTGATCTGTAATTTAACTTGATCTAAAATTCAAGATCTTTTAACCATTATTTGCATGTGAATTTTTAACTGTTAACCATCTTTGTAATGCAAAATTAAAGAACATCCATCAAGCACATGAGCACATAAACATGTAAGAAAACCATCTATGAACAAGAATTGGTAACGGAGTTCACCAGACCCCCTGGCTACTTCTCCTGGCCACTTTCCAAATGGGAAGGCCGATAGATTAAGTATTCAAATGCTTACAAAGTGACTTCTGATTTATTTCTGTCATATACAGTAACAGACTACAACAACAGTTGCAAGATGAAATTCTAAGACTTTTAAGTATAAACATGGATACCTTTCTGTGTATCTGAAAGATTATGTGAGCACGTTTCTGTCTGGATGCCTAAATGCAAAAACTAAAGCTGGATCTGGAATCCTTGCGAAAAACCGAGACTTTTGAGTATAAACTTGATATATTTCCGAACTGGACTTAGAATGCCCTTCTTGGCACAATTCCCAAAATTTGCCTTTGATCTGTACAGTGCGTATGGCCTCGGGATGCGTGCCAGTCCAGAATCACCTTGACATGCGTGCAAAGCCATCTCGATCTGCGTGCAAATTCACCTCGGGCTACGTGGAAAACCACCTCGGTCTATGTGCAAATTCACCTCGGGCTGCATGCAAAACGACCTCGATCCGCATGCAAAACCACTTCGATCATTGCGCAAAACCACCTCGGTCTGTGTGCCAGTTTCTCCCTGCATCAAAACTCCTCCACCTCTGAATTTGTGCCCATGCCTCATTTAAATAATATAAAAACAATGGTTAAAAAAAAGAGGCGTGAGTTATGGGCCACGCGCCCTCCAAAATCCCCCAAATCTCGGCCCTTTTTAAATTTTCTTTGCCACTTCTTGCCACGTCCCATGGCGGTGGCGAGTTGGTAGCTATGGTTGTTAGGGGGCGGAAGTTCCAGGGTCAAACCCACGGGCTTCTCCTCCCATCGCATATGCCTTGATATATCTTGTGATTTGAACTTTGGTTTTTGGCGCGATTTGGTTTAATACATATGGTATATATGTATTATATACATATGGTTTTTGGAATATAGTTTTAACATATGATATTTGGGCGTATTATAAGATTGGCGATTTGATATGGTATGGCTTAATGGGTTATAACATATGGTTTTAATATAACATTTAAATACCATAAATATTGCTTTTAAAGTTCTAATAAAGAACGACCTACAACTACAAAATTTGATTTAAATACCATAAATATTGCTTTTAAAGTTCTAATAAAGAACGACCTACAACTACAAAATTTGAACTCTAGCAATAGTAACAAGTTTGAACCAATCCTCAACACCAAATGTAGAGGACAATACACAACTTGCTGAATAACATTTAAGAACCACGAGACAAACTCAAATCAAACTGATAGGTGTACAATCCAAATGTATGAAATTTAGAGCAGTCTCCTAGAATCAATATGACTCATGTTCATGAAATGACGATGTTCATCAAGCAACAAACATGAGAAGCAGATTCCTCAGATAGCTTCAACATCGCAGTTAGCACCATCCTTTAAAATGTAGGTGCCCAGCTTTAGCGTTGTTTTGAAAATGCTCGTTGGAAGAGCGGAGACCCCAAATTCCCCACAGGAATAAAGCCTCCCAAAGGCGAACTATAAGCCCACATATTTCCTTCGAGCGGTTGAGCCAGAGTCGGTATAGACGGAGTTCCATTCTTGCTCGGTACAGACAGAGTGCCATTCTTGTTCTTGGGCAGGGCGAGCTTACAGGTAAGCGTGGCCCCGTCAAACGTCTTCGTAGGCTCATCAAGTGTGTTATTGGCGGACTTCTCCGACTTGTAAATAAAGAAAGCAAAGCCCTTGGATTTTCCCGTCTTCTTATCAAACCCTAACGGCCCCTCTTCAATCTCCCCATACTGCGAGAACAATTTCACAAGCTTAGCCGAGTCGACGTCCTTTGGAAGTCCCCCCACGTAGATCTTCCGGCCATGGACTTGTTGAGAATCGGGGGCGGGGGCCGACACCCCGGTCGACAAATTACAAACTGTCATCCGATCATCGATTTTCTTGTTCGGCTCCTTGAGAGCGCCCACAACACCGGCAAACGACTTGAACGTCACGAAGCCAAAGCCTTTACTCTTGCCGCTGTTCCTGTCCATGACAATGTCGGCCTTTTCAACCTCGCCGTAAGCCGAGAAAACGGAATTTAGGGTTTCTGGCTTCGTATGCCAGCCTAACCCTCGAACGAAAAGTTTTCTCTTGGCCGAGTCTTTGCGCGCAACGT
>JZKD02S0489614.1:278101-293342 GCA_000966675.3 Picea glauca
CTGTCAATTCTCTGTGAGGGGCTAGCTCTCATATTGATCATGCATTGTTCAAACTTGAATTGTGCCTTCTTTTCCTCCTTGTCATGTCTCGAGTCCCTTAGGTTGCATACATGGAGTGTTGAGACTTGTGATGTCCACTTACACAAATGAAGAACCGCTTCACCATCATGCTTCTCTCCTTCATCATGATGGCATACACCACATCAATTTGTTTCCGAAAGATAGTGGGTCTTTCTCCATGAGGTACACGTCAGGTATTGTGGTAAGTGCCACTTTAATACTTGAGGAATTTGAGTTTGTTGCATTTAAAGCTGCTTTCGATTATATAACGTCTGCTTGGAAATTATGCTCTTTGCCTTGTTTCACCTTGGTGGTTGATATTGTGCCCTAGTAAGTGGTCACCCTTAGGGAAAGGTTTGCTACTGGGAGGTCTCATTGATGAGTCATCGTACCATTCTTGATCATACTTGTCACTTTCCATACTTCATCCTTTTCGTTCCCCATCTTTTGGGATTTTTGGGTGCATTGACCCAAGAAGGGATTGTACCTCATTTCATGGGAAGAAGGGGTTGAAGGACCAAAGGGAAATGTAACCGAAAAAAGATAAAATCCAAATCATAACCTTCTAGATTCTTTCCCAAAGAGGTCTTGAGAATAATGAAACATTTCTCCTAAAATAATTTGAAGACCTGCAAAAGAAAACTCACATTATATAGATCTCTTGTTTGTTGAGGTGTGTACACTTATGTTGTGTCCCTTTCTTTCCATGCATATGGAACTCTGCGGACCTCTAGCTTCAAGTGACGTTGTGATACTCTTTTCTTTCCATGTCTCATAGTACTCAATTGTTTTGGAATTTAATTAATTAATCGTAATAAATGGGTTTGGAAAAAGGATGCATTGAAAACGAAGGTGCATCACACCCTCTACAAAGGCACCCATAAATGAGACAATATGAACCCTTGTATGTCATGAACCCCATGCCCAAAAGTTTTTCCCCCATCCATTTCATATTCTTTATACATGACTTAGATATGGTCCACCTAGGAAACACTCCTTGACTTGATGAATGAATTTCCCAATAGGTCACCATGACAACCCCCCCATACCTAAACTTGGCAAGTTGCATAGGGTCTTTGAGCACTTGTTTAATTTGAGAAGGTAGTTTTGATGCACATTTTTAGGTAGCTCTTGTATTAAATGTGATTTTACTTGACATGATACATTTGAATTGAGACCCTTGGAGGGCACATTCATTTGCCTTTACAGGGCCTTGATTAGTGGACGTTTTGGAGGAACAAGCCTGGATTGGGCCTTCATTGGGGATTGAAGCCCATAGAGTGGATGCCATGATCGACACCTTGGGAGATGATAGATGATGAACATTTCCTTTGGATTCAAGAGAAGACACCGTGAAGGAAGATACCTAGCCCTCACCTTGCCCAACGATTTGCCTTTGGAGGCCATACATCACACTTTGGGGCTTGACGTCACCTGGGGGATAGGGTTTTGATGATGGCGGTGAATTTTGATGATGGCTTAGCACGATTGATGGAGAGAAGGACACCTAGCATGATGACACATGGCCTTTGGAGGCCCAACATCTCCCTCAACAACCCGACAACTTGCTAAGGATGCCAAAACATCACGCTCTGGAGGCATGACGTCATGTGTTTAGGGTTTCTTTTGTGTAAAAATCAAATTATTTTTGTAAAGGGGAAAAATAAAGGAGGTTGGACTCTTTATTTTGTGTTTTACCCTAATTAAGTGGACGAAGTTATTTTACATGGCCTAGTATAAATAAAGGTCATTTGACATTTCATTTTCATAACATTCTCACTTGAGAATAAGACATTCTTGGCTGAAATTTTCGCCTATTTGGGCATTTGAGCTATATCTCTCTCTTGTGCAAACTTTTGGATGCTTATCAGTCTATTTTGGAGCTAAAGTGGTGCACTACCCTCTTGAATTCTTATTTCTTGCATGTGGATGAAAATTGTTTGGTAGATAAGGGCTTTATCTTGCTATCTTGTGAAATTGGTAAGAAATTATCTGCATTTTGTTGGTAATTTCTTCTTGTTTCATGTTATCATTGTCTAAAACCCTTGGAGGAGTATAAGGGCATAAACCCTCCACCAAGTTCATCTTATTTGTAATTTTATAAGTCATTTTTCCAAGGTTTCTAGGAGGATTAAAAGGGCTTACACCCTCCTAGATTTACCTTTGTTGGATTTACTTGCTCTAGGGAGTAAAAGGGCTTACACCCCTAGAGAAGTAGTGTATCCAAACCTTACAACCAAGACTCCATTACCCAGTAGATTAAAGCACTAATCTGAAAATTTCATTGGAGAAACAAAATCGTTGCATTGGATAACGTGATTTATTGAGATATTTCATTTGTCTAAAGTGAATTCAATTCTATATGCTATTAGCTTGCTTGAGCCACTAGGGCATCTAGCTTAGCCAAGGATTTCTTGCTGCCGTTATAAATTTATGCTACAGCCACTAGGGCTGCAACAAACTTCACTTTCTTTCATCACTTACTCACTTTTCAACAATTGAAATTTACTTGTAAACCTAGATTATTGTTCTACTTCTTATTGGCTATGTTTTTTATAGTTTACTTGCTGATTTTTATGTTGGAACTTGTTGTTGTGGGAATTGTTTTCTACAGCCATAAGGCTCCCCTAATACTTTTTTTATAACTTCATTTGACAACCCTATTTAACTTTCAAAGTCCGTGCTTAAATATTGGAAAAGTATCTACATGTTTAGTACTTGATCATCCAATAAATATTTGATACTTTTGATGGTCAATTCTGCAGTAACTTGTTCTTTTCATTGTTGATATATATATATATATATATATATATATTCTTGTTTATTTCTGTAATATAGGTCAACAAGCTTCACTTGTTTGTCCCTTTGATTATCTAGGTTGTATCTCTATATATTGTCTTTGTCTCGGGTACGTACAACACTCTCTTGCATGTACATTGTACTTTAGAAACCTACCCTTATCAACAAGACTCTTATCCAAGTCCTTTTCCACTTCATAGCTTGACCTATAGGGGTTTCACCTTCCATCACTTCACTTTTCATCTCTTTTCCCCTAGGGTCACCGAGATTCCCCCCTTGTGGTGATTTTCATCATCACTAAAGTGAGGGGAGTGTCTATCTAAGGTGACAATGGGTAGATACTCTCATAGTTGTCCCACTTTTGTAGATTGGGTCGTTCTTTGCCCAACCTACAATCTGTGTGATAACATGAAGGAAGAAGTCATGTGAGGTGTGGCACCACATATCGCATAAGTCACACATACTTACCATATGTCACAATGGTTGATTCCTTATTTGGACATGTCTTAACACTTCACATGAATGATACAATATTCATACTTGTTTGTCTAGTGGTTGGAGGAGTCCACTTGATTCTTCTACTTCACCAAGCCACCTATGTAGCTCTTGTTGTAACATTTCTAAACGTAGTTGTGTGAGCATTCACTAAGATTCCTCATTTTTGGTTTCTTGTCATGTTATCTTATCTACTGTGAACAAAGCTTCACTCTTTTGTTCACTGTCATGCTATCTTATCTACTATGAACAAAGCTTCGCTCTCTTTTCCATTCTCCCATTTAGTTCTCTTTCAAGATGTGCATATCATCAATGTCTCACTATTGTGTCCTCGACAAGTTTTGTTGTTCTATGCCACTCAAGTTGTTGTTTGCTTCAATCAAGTTTTGTCTATTTCAGCTCATCAAATTTTCTCTGTCTCTCTTGGTCCTTTGTTTATTCTTGTTATAATGCTTGTGATTTGTCATTTAATGTTTTGAGTTTGTCCACTCTTTAAGTTACTTTGCTTCTATTTGTCATGTTTAAGATACTTTAATGCATAGAGATCAATTTTTTTTTTTTGACTTTTAGAGATTGGTTTGTCTCAATCAAACCCTCTATAATTTCCCCAAAGCAAATATGTTTCTACCTCTCTTAAACATCAACATTAATAAATGTTTCAAACATTGTGTACAATTAACATTGTCATTATCATGACATATTTGATCATGATTGGACCATTAGATAACTTGTCATCTATCTTGGTACTTTCTTGATGGAAAAATTAGAGGAATTGGCTTACATGGCCCATTTTAGTGGCAGGTCCTAGTTTGGAGATTTGGAATCCAAAACCTTCAAGAGCCATTTTGATGCATCAAATCACATTTTTGTGGAAAAACATTTATGAGCATATCTCCCATCCCCTTGACGTTGTTATACACACTGAGACCTTCCCAATGGTGTGAAAAATCCCTCAATTAGAGATCATATATTGTGGAAGTTATGCCTCCCACAAGTTGACCTACCTTGTTGACCACCATGCTACTGAGTGGATGCCACATCAACCTCCATTACTCACACATGTGGGGCTAGCCACGTGGGGATTTCAAGAAGATTCTAGAAGATCCAAAACCCTAACTAACTAAGGGTTGAGGATGCATAAATCCTAATCCTAAACAACTATCAATCTATCTTAAATACTAGGGTGCTAGGAGGAGAAGGGATTCCATTCTTGAGCATTTTAATTGTTCCATAGTTGAGTGGAACATCTAGGAGTGATATTTTGATAACATAACATAGGAGGTAGGATATTCTTTAGCAACCATTCATGATATAGTGTCAAAGGCAACTCCATAGCAAGTGCCCTTTTCTTTGTACTTGCATTTCATAAATGAAGAAAAGAGAGCAGAGCATAGGCCTCACCTTCTAGTTGGGTTTTTCCCTGTATTGGGTTTCCCATGATACATCTTATATTCATTTGTGTGGATGGTGTGTTCATTTTCTTGTTCTTTCATTTTCATATTTAAGATATTTTCATAATCTGAGCAATAAGCTAGCGATGACAAATTTGAGATCTAAGGAAATAAAACTACATTAATAAAATATTTCAACATAATACAAGATTTGTTGTGATGAACCGTTCCAATGGAATATCCATGACTTATATATCACATATGAAAGAATAAAATAAGGTAATATGTTAAATGGAGAGCAAACACACAAGCTAGTTTTTTGGTAGGGATATGCATCTTAGCGCATACGAGGAAGTTGACTCAAACACCCTCTCCGCCTCACAAGCTAAGAGGATATTAGACTTTTTCAACTTTTTTAAAATGTGGAATAGTGTGAATAGAAAAATGCTAGAATTTTTCCACCTCAAAGGATAACATTACCTCCTTACACCAACGCATGATGTATTAAATCTCCAAATATGAGCTTGTGGATTTCTCATTTAGGAGTTTTATGACTAGATTGGAGCTCCCCTCAACGATGAATCGATTGACACTCAAATTGGCAACTTCAATTATACCTCATATTAAGTCATGAAGCTTACCTTGATTATTAGTTCCAAGGCTTAAAAACATGTTAAGCTCCTAGATATTGTGTCATTACATTGTTATTGTTATTATTATCGTTGGGCATTAGTGGTAGGTTTATTATTTGTAATTACACCATTTGTCTCATATATATATATATTCCAAAGAGATATAGTTTTAGTGACTATTAAAGTTTATTTGTAAATATAAGATGTAAAGTAGGTTTCTCCCTCCAAGTGGAATTGTTATTTATTTTTATTTTTTTCATTTTCAAGGCATGTAACTACCTATTTTTTCTATTTTTATGATATTTGGGTTATTTGGACCATAACTAGTTATGGTATCAAAGTGGGAAATCCTTGGTTTGGGCTCTTCCAAAAGAGGAATTGTAGCATTTTCGCTCTATTTTTTTTTTAATATTGGATTGGTGCTAGACTTGTGGGATTGGAAAGAAGAAACATATGAGAATCTCTTGTCTAACATTTCAAATTCTAGTTTGCTATACTTTTGGCAGTATATGCTAGAGAAGTTATGGTTTTATTCTTAGTCCCAAAACCTTGCTAAAAGCATGGGTTCTACCAAAAATCCCATATATGAAGATTTACAAGTCACTTAATTAAGACCAATACCATTATAAATAACATGGATCATGGTATTAAAGGTAAAGGTTTAAGGTGTTGAAGTATTAAAGGTATCAAGTGACATGACATACAAGTTTACTCTCCTGAAATAGAGAAAAAACAACAAGTTTTGGTAACTCCACCATAACTTCTTGGAAGGTCCAAATTGCATGGGGTCAATTGGATCATGAAGATGACATATCAACATACAAATGGTGAAAAATTTCATTAACTGAAGATTAGAATTGGAGAACTTGGAATAGATGCAAGTGTGGTCAATAAAGTAGACCCCAAATTAGGGCTTGTCACCTTAAAAATATCATAAATTTTGATTGGAAGCTTAGTTTATGACAACTCAAAAGGGGCTAGAAAGTGGAATCAAAATAGAATATATAGGTATCGATTTTGGTACCATTTAAGGATAAGTTATTAAGAAAAAGGACCATTACCATGGAGAGAAACAAGACTATCTCTATAGAAGCAACAAAAGTGGAAGAACTTGCCAAGTGGAAGAACAAGTCTAGTGAAATTATAGAATTTGTCATCAATTTGAAGAACTTACTAACATAAGATGCAACTTGGAATGATGATTTCTTCATACAATAGAATCCATTGCTAATCATGCTTTGAAGGCAAGGTTTTCTTGAAGAGGTGGGGCATCTTAAGCCCTAATTCTTGGGCTACTATATTACTATTTTTATATCATTGTTGGCATTAGTGGCAGACTCATTATTTGTAACTATATCCTTTATCTCCTATATATACCAAGGAGATCTAGTTTTAAGGATCATAGAATTATTTGTAAACATAAAGTGTAAATAAGGTTACCCCTAAAAGTGACATTTTTTTTTTTTAAAGGAACTAAAGATCTATATTATATATAAAGGGTTGCGTCATAGGAAAAACAACAGACACAAATTACAAGAGTTGGGTCAATGTTGTATGAGTCCATTTATGTTAATCTACTTTCAAAAAGTGTAATGAGGTGCCTATACTGTCTAGCAGTCCAGCTGCAAAAAAATGTTACAAATTGTCCTAGGAGCAATAAACATTTATAAAACATTCAAAGTTCATTCTCATAATTTGGTATTTACTTAAATTCAACATGACCAGGGATATTTCTTCAGTTTCCATAGGTTCAACTCCTCCTTCTTCTTGAACTTCACCATAATTTCCAACTTGTGAATTTGTTGTAGTTTGATGGTTGGGACCTGAGTTTGAATTCTACGATATTTCTATTACTTGATTTTGATTTATCATCATTAAAACTTATGGAATAGGGAAAGACCTTGAGATTCCATTTACCATTAAAATTCCATGGCCAACATTTGTTCCCTTCTTTGCCAAGTTATCAGCCTCTTTGTTCAGATCACACTTTATATGGAAGATAGAATATTTTTCAAACTTTTTGAGAGATTTGATAGTACAAAGCAGAACTCTGGAGAAAAAATTACCCCTCGCTTTAGGTTCCTTGATCAAGGCTTATGTGACCAACATGGAATCCCCACATACACTAAGATTTTGAATTCCCTCTGATCATTCCAATCTTAGGCCTGCTTAGAGAGACAATGCCTTTGCTTCATTATTGGTTTCATACCTATTCCCCATGAGAATTTGATTGCATAATGTCCTCTAGATTTGCATATTACTCCCCCCACTCCTGCTGACCATGGGTTGCTTGTCGATGCACTATCAAAGAAAATAATGTTGTCACTCTGTTTTATTATCCATTCTTTGAATTCTCTAGCTTCCATTCATAAAACCCATTTGGGAGTGGATTTAATGGGGTTTTTAGAGATAATTTGAATACTTCCCTGTTTAAAGAGATGCAACCAACTTTCTTCACTACTGTCTAGATGTTGATCTTTTCAATGCACCTGATTTCTCATGTATTCAGTTAGAAGGTCGAAGGTCTTCAAGGATGCAATTCTGGAGCTTTGGGTTTCATCATTGAATATCCATTTGTTGCGAGAAAGCCAAATGCTCCAACAAATGTATTTAGGAAGGGTGTCCCAATATCTTTTACAAATTGGATTTTTTTTTAAGCTCCATGTATAATGATTGCCCCATTGATTAAAGAAGCCTGCACAACTTTGTTGCCAACAAAATCTTTGTGTCAGACTTCCCAACACATGTTTCCATGTTTCCTTTGCCTAGTTGCATTCAATAAAAAAATGTTGAAGCAACACTTCTTTGTTTTTACACATTGCGTGTCGAGATGGGTCACATATACATCTCTTTTTTAGATTGTCTGCAGTGAGGAATTTTTTATGCGCTAGGAGACAACAAAAAAAAATTAATTTGGGAATCCCATCGCTGTGCCAAACAATTGTCCACGTGCTAGATCGAGGGTAACAATGACTCGTTGTTGCTAGCAAGGAGTGCCCACAATTTATAGTGTAATACACATTTCCCCATATATGCATGCCTTTTAACATTTAGTGGTGTGGGGAACATCCTTGAAGGGAGGAGATCAACTTAGAAAATAAGGGGGAGAGGTAGGGAGGAGGATGAGGATTGATCCATCTTAACCAAGATCCGTCTAGAGACCAAGAGGACAGATTCGAGAGTGATGAGAGGTTCTGTATCTCCAGTCAATCACGAAAAGGGAGCAACGGTTCCAACAGATCAAGATGATTTGATTATATAATTTAATCTTCCTAGGGTCAAATATGTTGGCCATTTCCTGGTATCCAGCTCAACTTTTCACTAATTATTGGTCTGGTTACAAGCAGAAGTTTGAATATGGGGGAACTCGAATTGGTTTTTGGTGGGTAATACTGACTTCTTACCCGTGTACTGGTGAAGTATTTCTTCCACAAGGAATGTTTCCACCAAGCCATGTCCCTAGTGACCAACCTCCACAATATTTTTTCACCCATTACTAAATTCAAGAGCTTTGGTTCCCTGATTCCCAGTCCTCCTTATTTTTTACTGTTTGTAACTTGGTTCTAATGTACAAGATGGATTTTTTTGTGATTCGCCTTCCCACCCCACCAAAGGAAGGTCCTTATTTTCATAGAGATTTGTTTTTCTATGCCTTTAGGGGCCAAGATTGTTGAGTTTTGATACATGGGGAGAGTCAAGAGGACATATTTTATAAGGATCAATCTTCCTGCGGGGTTCAACCATTGACAACCCCATTGGGTGAGCTTCTTGCTGTTTTTTTCTAGAATTTGTTGCTAGATCCGTGTGTAAGAAGATTTACAGGAGATGGGAATGCCCAAATATTAGAAGGAAGCCCAATTTTCTGCAAGTGAGAATTGGAGGACTTGAGTAATTGCTTGCATAACTCGAGTGGGAGTATGTCGTCCATATATTTGACATTTCCTGTTGTTTACTGCCCCTCTGGAAGCATCAAAGAAGGAGTCCAATATTCTTTTAAATCTAGTTGCTATAATAATTGAATCCCCTCCTAGTAACAAGGTGTCGTCGATGAACTAGGAGTAGTTCATGTTCCTTAGTCCTCTGGTTATTTGCAGCCTTTGAAGGTTTCCAAGATCTCTTTCTTTCTCAAGATTCCTACTCAAATCTTCAACCACTATAATGAATAAGAGAGGAGAGAGAGGGAATCCTTGACAAAGTCCTCCACTGGCCCGGAAGAAACCCGTGGGCCTGCCATTTACAAGGGGAGATATTCCAGGATTACTAATACAAGAAACCATCCACTGAATGGAGGATGGGTTGAAGCCAAACTTCTCCATCACCTGAAAAAGGAAGCTATGACGGACATGGTCAAAAGTGTTAGCCATGTCAAGTTTAATAACCATACCATCACCTTTGGATTGCACACTGAAATGAATGGCTTCCTGTACCATCACAACATTGTCCATTATTTTCCTTTCTTGCATAAAGCCACCTTGGTTGGGAGAGATGATCTTGGGGAATACATTCTTTAACCGGGTGGCTATGATCATGGTCAATGTTTTATAGGAGGAGTTGCATATGGATATGGGCCCTGAGCTCTCAAAGTGACATTATTATTCATTCACTTTTTTATCATTATCAATGTGTGGAACTACCTATTCTTTCTATTCTTAAGCTATTCAAGGGTTATTTAGACCATAGAAAAACCTATACAAAGTTTTCGTGGCTTCTCTCGTATGAATCCCAATTACAACCCCCTTGCCCCAATCCTATTACACTAGGATTGCCTCTAAATTAAATCCCTATCAAAGTTTACTTTGATCTATCCTTCTTTGGAAGGGAAGCATATTGGGTCATTCTTTGATAGTTGTATAAATTCTTATCCTTTATCAAAGTGATTGTTAGGGACAAGGTTGATTTCCTTAATGGAATTTAGTTCCTCTATTGGATTAAGGTCTGTAGAATTATGGGTAGTCACTTTCACTTTATCCAACATTGCTCTTCTTATGTTATTTGAACTTGGTTTATAACAAGCTTTTCTAAGAAATTATGAAGTTCCCATATTTTCATAGGAAGAATATAGTGAACCCAATAAATAATGCCCATAACCCTTTCAAATATTTCTTAGTGTCTTATTTAGGCATCTCATTCATATAGAAGCTCCCTCATAAGTGTTGCACTTGTAAAGAAAATTCATATTCAAGATTAACATGGGCATATCTTCGATTATTTTGAGGTATCCACTACGTTTGGGTGGGCCTATCCTTCCCCTATATTTGAAGGATTCTTTAAATGGGATATTACTCTTGGAGATTAACCATGAAAACATTGCCATCTTTGCCCAAGATTCCAAGTTCCAAAATTCCCTCCAGGATTTTGGCTTCTAAAGATCTTATAGTTCCTTCAAAGCTTCTATATAGCCTTCTTCCACTCCTAGCCTCCCACTTTTAGCCATGGTCCACCTCAAAATATCCTTCATTAAAAAAAAAATCTTCTATGCAACGACAAGCTATAAAGTAGGTCATTTTCTTCTATATTCAAAAGGACGGGTTAGCTATCTAAATCCTCCCACTCTATTAATAATTTCCTAATAGGAATCCAAGGGTCATAGCCCGAGTGGTTAAAGAAGGGAATTAAAACCCTCCCCACCCAGGTTCAAATTCAATTTTCACCGTTGACATGTTGACCTATTATGGCTTGGATGGAATAATAGGCACTCCCAATCAAGGGATGTCTTGACCCTTGGTTGAGTCATGGATTTTCTACTAGTTGTTGGTTTGCATGTTACTGGCACTAATCGAGGTTATATAGTGGCAACCAACTAGATTTGAACTTAAACCTCACCCATGTAATCTCAACCAATATCTGATTCCTTAGATCTAAAAAAAATAACAATTACCCAATAAACATTAATTATTATACAAATATACATCTTCATTTTAATCATAGCATTTGCCAGAAATTAAGCCAATATATGAAAAAAAATATCCATGATAAACATTATCTCACAAATTTCCATCCAAATGTCCCCCCCAAAATAAGACCGAATAATAATAATGATTTTTGGTTATTATTCCACACATATTTTAACCTTAATTTTTTTTTTCATTTACGATTTGTTACCAAACACCTTATTTGAAAGCTCCCACCAACCCCACCCATTTGAGCTTTGATTATATTTTTCCAACTAAAATATGACAATTATTTATTATTTTTGGCCCCGTTCTAATGGAAGTTCTCATCATCTCTTTAATTTTTGCAACGACTTTAGTGCTACAAGCACCGAGCTAAATTTTTTTTTTAAAAAAAGTGGAATTATTGAGAGCATTGAATGAATGTAGACCAACCAACCTTAGTGTCTATTTATATATCATAAATATATAAACTAAGTACATATGTCATGTCATAAATATTACATTGTTTTCATTTTATCCATTGTAATTCTAGTAATTGTCAAACTCATTATAAATGATATGACAATGGTTATGGTATACCATCGGTTATTGACAATGACGTTTAAGCGTATAATCAATTATAGCAGCAAAACTTGGCATATGGTCCACCTTTCATGAGTCATGGGCAAAGCCATTGCACCGATTTCTTTCTCACTTTAATACGTGAGTTTTAGTTTGAAATAACATTGATGACATAATGATGGTAGGTTATTAAATAAACAAAAAAGTTATATATTGATAATGTTATTGCGACTTTTAATTTAAGTAGATAGAAGGGTAATAAAAACAAACAAAATGTTATTGAATTATAGTGTTTGATAGCAAGAACGTGTTAGCTTAATTGAATGTTTTATTATTTTTTCATAGAGAATATTAGGCTTTTGTAATGGGTTGAGGGTATAAAAACAACCAAAACCAATTAATAAAGAGCTATAATGGATTATAAAAAAATATTCAAAAGAATATACATAGTAAACAAATGAGTATCGGGAATTGAGGCACAAAGGAGGAGATGATATCAAGAATTATGAAGCGAAGTTTCAGGCAGGTGATGGTAGCATTGGTATCAACATGCACCTTTTCAACAACCATATTTTTTTTTTTTGGGTTAAGTATTTCTGACCATAGAACAACACATCCATTAGATATTTAAATTACAAGCTATATCTTTTAAAGTATGGCAATATATAAGATGTTGGTTAACCAAATTACACTCTTATCTTTCTATCTTCTGGAATTATTTTATTTTTTAATTATGTTATTTGACTGCTAGCTTGTAGACATGAAGTGCATTAAGTATCTTCATATTCTTATTGACAACCTTGAGCATGTTGTCTTTCTAGTACTTTTTGAAACCCACATGGCTTGGGCAATCAATTTTTCCAAGCAAGATGTTATTAGCAATTGGATAAGTAAGTATAAAACGATTACAAAATTATTGCAATGTATAGTTTATTAAAGCTTTAGTTCCCTATGTGTTTAATAGATTGCCTTTGAGTGATATATTGGGTGAATAATTACTAAAGTTGTGATTTTGCAGTGATTGAGAGTGTTTATTGACCCTAATTTGATATGGAATATGAAAGTTTGAGCTAGACAATCTATCATCCCATGTGAGGAGAATGTTTTTATCAAGAGCGTATAGTTCCAATTTAAGTTGTATACAATTCTAGGTATTCTTGTCCCATAATTTTTTTAAACTAGGTTTTGCAGGGTTTGTATAGAGAATGATACTTGCAAAGACTGCTCCCTAGTAAGATAAAATAATTTGTTGTGATTTCAGTGGCATTATAGCCTTGGGAATTTTATAGCTTCTCATCAAGTTTTTTCCATAATTTGGGTGGTCAAACATGGGATTTGAAAGCCTTGAGCTCTACCGACTCATGAATTGTTCTATGATGATTTCCCCAAGTCCCTTGAACCAGTTTTTGTAGGTTATTGGTGGATTTTGGCATAATTTATTTCGAGTTTGATGTAGGTTGATAGTGCTAGCAGGCATGGTACCTTACTAGTAGTCCAAATCATATTTAGTTAATATTCTACCCACTCATAAATCGATCGATGTGCCACCGACTTTTGCAGGCAGCATGTCAAGAGAGTTATAAACTACATACTATTATTATGAGGAGGCAGTATATGCAGCTTTGTTTCCCTTGTTTAAGATAGTTAACTTGACAATTTACATGTGTAAATATATTATGATTAGGTTGCATCCATTTCATCATAACTAAAATGAAATTTCTTATTCAAAACACTATTTTGTAAATGTCTTCAATATTGACTTATCTCTAGCTTTTGATTTTTGATTTCAAGATTTATGCACAAGTTTCTTATATCTTATTATGGAAGGGAAATCTTTCCTACATAATAAAATCATTATTGTTTAGATATATCATTTATTGATGATGAAAAATACCAACTTTTACAATCATAAATGTCACTAGTTCACGTCATAGCTTACTGTTAGGCTAAGCTTGACTTGGTGAAAGAGTCAAAGTTGTTAGGTCAATAGTGGTGGTTTCGAGCACATGGTCTTCGTGACCCGTGGTTTTGAGCTCGTGGATTACGTGTATTGAAAGCCTATAAAAATTTGGTGATACTCCATTGTTAAAGTTCCAAGAGTTGAGTGGTGAAGGCTCAATTGGTCAAGGCTAGGAGATTGATCGACTTGGTTGGGTTTGGCCAAGGAAAATAATAGATCTATTGTTGGTTGGATTTTCTTGTAAAGGTTTTCCAGGGTAAATCTTGTGTGATTTATGTGTGCATGTTGCTATGATTTGAAATATTAATTTTCTCTTATGTTTTTTATTTCCTAACAATTGGAATCAGAGCGATGGTTGATGATAATGAAAAGAAAGACATCGGTGTCAGAGTATAGAGCTAGGGTTTAAATCCCTAAGGGACCACATGAGACTTAAAGAGTAGAGGATACATCATGTGTGGATGACGAAGCCATGTGAGACAGGTGCATGTGCATGCAGAGGGCCTGAAGGTGAGCGATGAAGGCTCACTTGGGAAGTTTCACTTAGAGTGTGCAAAGGATATATGGATTGGATGCTTGGATCTGATGGATGGATATGTTAGGCGTGGTTGGATATGTTGTCTGGTTTTAGATCTACTAAGAAGTGAGCATAAGAGTTGGAGGAATGGAAATGCGAGAGGATGGTGGCATAAGTGCCAAGATAGAAACAATGAAAAAAAAATGATGGAGTTGAATGTAAATGGGCATACGGCTGTAAGACCTGGTTAGGAATGCGTACCTCGGGATTGAAATTTCATTGGTAAAGTATAGACGTAGACCTAGGTGATAGGGGGGAGCATGTGGGATTCCTGGATACTCTGAATTTGAGGGAGGTTTGGTTGAATTTGGTCATGGGAAACCCCAAGTCAAGTTTAAAGGGGGGAATGTTAGGCTAAACTTGACTCGATGAAAGAGTCAAAGTTGTTAGGTCAACAGTGGTAGTTTCGAGCACATGGTATTCATGATCTATGATATTGATTCAGATTGTATCATTATATTATCTTTCATTTATCTTGGTACTTTTTGGGTGGAAAAATTGGAGGAATCAACTTGCAAGGCCCTTTCGACGGTTGATTCAAATTTGGAAATTTGGATAAAAACAATTGTCTGAAATCTTCCAGAGCCATTTCGAGGCATAAAACGACACTTTTTTTGGTCCAAACCTTAGTATGGAGGAAGATTCTATATTCTACACACTGATACCTTTCCAACAGTGTAGACTGTTTGTCAATTGGAGTTCGTATGAGAAATTTATGTCTCTCACAAGTTGACCTACTGTATTGATCACCATGGTGCAAGTGGATGCCACGTCAACCTCCATTACTTAGACATGTGGGGCTAGCCACATAGTGGATTTTCTAAGAACATTCTAGAAGTTCCAAAACCTTATCACAATTGAAGGTTGAGGAA
>JZKD02S0489614.1:298907-323463 GCA_000966675.3 Picea glauca
CTCTATTTTCTCGTTGCAATGTATGTGCTTTGTCATTCAATGTTTTGAGTTTCTCCAATAGTTACTTTGCTTTCTATTGTTTTGAGTTTGTCCAATAGTTACTTTGCTTTCTATTGTTTTGAGTTTGTCCAATAGTTACATTGCTTTCTATTTCTCACGCTTAAGCTACTTTAACCAATTGAGTTGTCTACATCTCTCTCGATCTTCATCATGTTGTCTTTCTTCTTAAGGTTTTCTTTTTCACAATAACAATTTATTTAATATTAACAAATGTTATGGTTGAACGGGGTAGATTTGTAATACAAAAATATTAGAGATGGCCATGAGCAAATGTCCAAAATGCAATTTTTCTTATCCACTTTCCTACATAATCTATTTTCCATATTCAAATCTATACGGGATATTACTTTACATATTGATTAACAAAGAAAGTAACTCAACAAAACATATAGCAACTTGAAAAGAAAATTATTGATTATCCTATTCATGATGGGCTTCTACATGCATGTTATCCCGTGGTTATGTATTGTATCTTCATATGTGTGCATCTATTTTTTCTTTTAAAATTGATAACAAGGTAGATTTCACTTGTGTCATCCACCAATTCCAAGTCTTGAGTGCATAGTAAGCTCCCATTGTTCTTCAAAACCATAGAAAGGTCACAAATGGAGGATTCTAAAAGGATCTAAAGTCATCCATAGGAGCCCCCGGGGGGTAGCTCAATTGGCAAGTGCCGTGAAAATGAAGTTCCATGAGGTTTCGAGTTCAACTCCCCCTGACTTACAATGTGTGTCGCGTATAGGGCCTCGTGGGCACACCTGGAGGTTATAGTGGTAGTAGTTGGATAACACGACCGCGTGTAACGCGAGTACGTGCCCAACTAGTTGCTGATTCCTCCAGACATTTAAAAAAAAAAAAAAAAGTCATCCATAGGAGGAGTTGTAACTACTTCTACTTCTAGGGGTAGGCCAAGGTGAACCACAATTCTCCCAATGAACAACCACAAATATCTTTCCTGCTCATTGAACTCCAAGTGCTTTCTTTGATGAATCCCCATGAATGCTTGCACTTCTTTCTCCCATTCATGAATTTCCTAAATGTGTTTTGTTGAATCAATTGCACAAGTGTCCCTAACACTATTTTCTTTCTGAATTTGCCTTTGAGTTCATCTTTCCACCCATTCCAATGAATGGTCATATTCATTACTTGCATTGTGACTCTATTGTTTATTTTCATAGTGATACACTCCTCACTTTACTTCATTGATTTCATAATGAATGAAATAGCCTCTCTGACATTCATAGTGTGCCATCAAAACCACCTTACTTTCTAGATTTCTAAGAGAAATAACACTCGATAACTTGTCCATGTTCCTCTGCTCGTAGCTAAGGTTGTGGCTTGGAACTTCAAGCTTGATCTTGACTTCAACCCAAATGACAAGAACCCGTGACCTCAAGAAAATGCAAATTTTGGAGCATAGGCAACAGATCCAAGCCGAGGTCCAATTTCTAGCCAAATACACCCAGAATCTTGTTGCTCACTCTTAAGGAAAGAGTCATTATATGGAGTAATGGAAAATAAGTCACTCCATATCTAATTTGCAAAGAAAAATAACTTGCATGCATCCCTAACCACTACCATCATACCATACTGATTCGTCTACACCATACACCATAAACTTGAGCAAGGATGCATGGGCGTGACAATGTTGCAATATAGTCTTGCTATCTTGTTGATTTTGATGGCTTTCCATTTGTTTGGATGAAAGGTGCTCTTCATTTGGATCAAACATGTGATAGGGGAGTTACGGTGATAACCCCCGCCATTTAAATTGCATATCACTTTGAGAAACTTGGCCCCATTATTTGCTTGCTCATCAAAGAGCTTATTTTACCCTCAAAGGATATGGTAAAATTGAATGATCTCAAATTCTTGGGTCTCCAATAAGATCCTTTAAACAATCTTGCTAAGTTTGAAGTTCTTTGGAATACTTTTGTGGTGTAAGGATCTTATGATTCATGTTGAGTCCCCCACCACCCTGGCTTTTTGAACCCCATTATCTTTCAATATTGAGAGGCCTTTATATAAAGGTAGAGATTTTTTCTCATTATTTCGTGAGGTCCCAATCCCCCAACTAAATGTGGTTTCTTTCGTTCCTTTGAGATCAAAGATGAACCCCCACCCCCACCTCCTCCACTACGCCTACCATCCCTTCTGCTTACTCAAGATTAATCATAGGGATTGCGCCTTGATTGTTTGATGGACTAGTGTCATGTCCAAGACTTTGTCTAGTCACTTCTCCCTCTTGACTTTGTCTTTTCTCTCCAATGCTTGACTCCTTGATCAAGGACTTTATTGTGCCACTTCCCACTATCTCTTCTTCATGGGAGTCATCAATATCTTTTTGGTTTCTTGTCTTCCATAGTGACATGATGATATGCCCTCCCTAAGGAGTATCCTAGTTGAAAATGTCAAGATTCAAAATAGACTTTCAAAGAAGACACCATATAAGAGTTCCAACATCCCTCCTTATAATCCACCACATACTTTGTAACAAAATTATCTCTTTAGTCTTTGGTTGTCAATACAATAATTGAATTTCTCTATTGTAACAATGTTCTTTCTACTTGTTCACACCAATCAATTCTATTGTACACATGAGTTCTCATCCCTCTTATACAAAAACACACAATCAATTGAACAACTCAGAACATTGGTTCTATGATCAACCAACCAAGTATGTTGTAAAATGCTTCTAAGGGCTCATAGGTGAATCCAAATTGTAGTCACGACAAAACACCACAAAAGCTTAGTCAAACCATCAAAACAACAAAATATACGTAAATAGTTCAAAATGCCCCTAAAATGTTAGACTTATAAATATAATTCTAATAGGATGGTCTCCAACTTATCACAAAGGTTGGCCACTGGTGGTTCAACCAAGCCTTATCTAATTAACTTAGTTTGTCAGAATGATGTATAAACGAGAACACCAACTCATATCGAATTTTTTTGAAATAGTGTCATTCCTAATCCATCCTTATCAATGATATGTCACCGCAAACAAAAATGATAGGGGAAATCAAATGACCTGAAATGTAGATTTTCCAAATGTTATCACGCGTTAAGCTTATCTTATGTAATATCTTGGTTTATTCAAACAAATGCTTTGCTGCATTTTTTCTCAAAATCTAAGAAATCACTTCAATATTATAATTATATAATTATAATATATAAAGAAATAATTATATAATTATAATATATAAAGAAAGAAAAGACAATTTTTCTCATTCTTTATATCCAAATCCAATCTAGGAAATCACTTCAATTTCATAATTCTAATATATAAAAAATATAAAGACAATGCTTCTCGCTATTTATTTCCTCTCCAACACAAAAATTTCTTTAAAATAAACATCACACTACAACCCATCACTATCTCCTTTCTAAACTTAATCATATTATTTTATTATTTAAGTTTAGCTCACCTTCCACTCTTCCACCGGCTCGTTACAAAATACTTTTTACTTTATGATGATGTTGTTAGTTATCATTCATTAATACTAATTTTGCTATATCAAATTTATAGATTAAATTATTATTTTTATTTATCATTTTATTTATATCAAATTTATAGATTAAATTATTATTTTTATTTATCATTTTATTTATATGATTTTTTAAGAAAAAATATTACCTTTTTTATTTAAATATTAAATACAAGTTATGTTAATCATGCGCATATTTTACCTACATATATTATGGTTTTATTTATCCTAATAAAATTTCATTTTCATATACAAAGTAAAGAGTATCTAAACATAAGTTCATATAGTTTCTTAAAAACATATAAAAAAACTTCATTTTCATATTAAAAGTATAAAAACATATAAAAAACTTCATTTTCATATAAACAGTAAAGAGTATTTAAACATAAGTTCATATAGTTTCTTAAAAATATATAAAAATTTTCATTTTCATATAAAAAGTAAAGAGTATCTAGTGAGAATATTGGCCAAACACATTCACAAGCCGGAGAAGGACCTTTTGGACTTGGGATATTGTTCTTAAAATCAAATTGTTTATGTGGCTGGTTCTGGAGAATAAAATTTTCACTTGGGATAATTTGAGGAAAAGAGGGGGCTCGAGTGTCTCTTCATTGTGCTACAGGGAGGAGGAGTCGATCTTTCATATCTTTGTCAGCTGTCCTTTTATGCTACAAATATGGAATTTCTTGGCTATTGAGTATAAATTCACCACAGTTTGGGGAGGTAATACATTGTTACTTTGTTTTGGAAATTGGCAGAAGAAGGAAAAGGCACTCTGTAGTCTACTTGCAGTGACGTGCTGGATTATATGGCTGCTTAGGAATACGTACATCTTCGAATCTACTATATCTTTTGCCCAGGGAGATTTAACTCAGATATGTGGTTTGATGGAAGGTCCAAGTGCGCAAATCCTTAGTACTCACTTTCCCAAAAGGATAAGGAAACCTCATGATATATTTTTGCCAAATATATGTTGGTTTGATGGTGCTGCTAAAAATAATGGTTCTATGAGTGGAGTTGGAGGTCTTCTTAAAATTGGGGAGAACATTTCCTATAGGTGGACTTTCAACTGTGGGATGGGATCGAATACTAGGGCCGAACTCCTTAGCACTTGGGCTACTTTAACTCTAGCCTATAGACTGGACATTGAACAACTTCAGGTTCTTGGGGATTCCAAAATTGTGGTGGACTGGCTAAACTATAAGTGCAATATCTTTGTTACTTCTCTTACTGGCTGGATGGAGAAGATAAGGTCTCTCATCCTTCTGTTCAAATATCTAAAGTTTGAGCACATTTATAGGGAAGAGAATGGAGATGCTGACTCACTCTCGAAGAAAGCACTCTTGATACCAGAAGGTAGGATTCACTTCTCCAAATGGAAGGAAGGCCAGGAGGGCCCCCCACTTACACTTCGCCTTTATATCCGAGTTTGCTTGTGATAGGGGAATATATCACTCTCCTTTTTTGTGTATCTGATATATGTATGTTCTTTTGTCCGACACATTGCACTTAGCCTGCATTTTTTGGACCGTCATAAGGAGGAAGTATGGACTGTATTTTTGGATCTTTGTATACACCTCATCCTGATGTGGTGGTGTTATTCTATTGGTGAAGGCCACTAGTTGGCATTGTATTTTGGAACTCTGGTACTCTTTTTTTAGAACACCATATATATAATATATATTGAGAAATTTTCTACTGGAAAAAAGTAAAGAGTATCTAAACATAAGTTCATATAGTTTCTTAAAAACATATAAACCAGTTTGATAGGGAGACTAAGATTGTAATTAAAAAAATAAATTACATTTTGTATTAATAAATAGAAAAACAAAATAAAACTAATCTCTATTCATCAATAAATAATATAAAATTTTCTTTTGAGGTGTAGATTAGTTGATGATGGAGTGCATTGTTAAGGCACTTTGTTATGTAAGGTCATCGGATCGAAACCTCAACTTACCTTGTTGTTGCATGTGGGGCAGCGTGGGCACGCCTCAAGGTTATAGTGGTAGCGGTTGGAATCGACCTCGTGTCATGCGAGTACGAGCCCGACCTAATTGTCGATTCTGTCAGATATTAAAAAAAACAACAACAATATAAACTCTGAATTTGATTGAAGAGATGGCAGAGCTGACATCTTTGATTTCCTCTAGGATCAAAGTATCTTCAACTATGTGTTGAGCTTCCTTTGATAAAGAGTTTGCTTCCTCATCCAATTCTCTAAAATTATCAATGAAGTAAATGGCTTCAAAGGAATTTTCCACCTCTTTTAACTATTCACCAATGGACCTCAAAGTGATATTGGATAATTGTATTAATTTGCTCATCTAGTTAATGAACAAGTTGGAATCACCAAAAGTTTGAATATCCTTACATTTTTTCTAGTATATATTTTAAGATAAATCTTAAGGCCATGAATGTAGCATAGTTATCAGTCCCTTCCCCTAATCTAACGTTAAACTTGACACTGTGAATCTCCGATGCATACAAGATTCCACCCGCACTACTAAATTTTGGAGGCCCTTAACTAGCTCCATTAAAGAAATTCATGTCTAGGATTTATTTATTACCAGATTCTTTATTTGACTAGGCTCCTTTGTTTGATAGGCACATTGCAACTCAATAGAACTGATTTATGAGGAGCATTGAAATATTGGAAAGTATTTGTCCTAAATAATTTGAGTATCTGGATTCCCCAAATGATCATGCAAGGTAGATCCTTCAATTCCTTTAGTTTTTTTTATTTAGTTTATCCCACCTTTGAGACTTTCTTCTACAATATCCCCTACCTACACATTTTTACCCCTTTTAAGTGCTAAGCACGAGTCAAAATTTGTTGTGCATGGGGACATTTTATAAGTGAGAGATTGTTTCATACTCTCTTCACAAAATGTAAATCCCCAAAGCTCATCTACTTCTCTTTTGAAAAACCTTACAAGTTGGTGCCTTATCATTAGTGGTTAACCACATGAAGATACATTTCTTTTTTGGAGCATTGGGATTCAAAACCATCTTCCACCACCAATATAGTTCTTAAATGTTTGATGAGAACATTGCTCTATATCACAAATTTGTTATGTACTCACCCAAAATCAGGTATTTTTACCAAGCTAGGGTATCTTCCTCATCCCTTAATCTAACATGACTCCAATGAGGGCTATCCACATATGATTTCCATAAGTATGCATTCTAACCTTGTAATCCCAACCATTGAGAATTCACCTAGTCTTGTTGTGATAAATCTATTGTTTCCTAGTCTGTAACTTTGTTAAGAGTGTAAAGGCCCTATCCTTGAATATTCTCTATTAGTTCATCTAGTAATCTAACCAAGATTTTTCACCCTATCCAAGGGTCTACACCAATCCTTACTTGTTGACTTCCAACCCTCCAAGTGAACCAGTTCCCAATAACATGAAATGCTTGTACAATTTCCTTCTAATGTAAAGAACCATTACTTGTATTCTTACTTCGATTCTAGATCCAATCATTAAAGCACTAGGTCTAATATGTTTCTGAATTATTATTTTCTTCCATAATCCCTTATTTTTAATAACTCTCTATAGACTCTTGGTAGTGTTGAGATCAATTCCCGCTTCCGAAATTTCCCTCCCCTTTTCTATTTTCCCAACTTTTTTTTTCCATTTCTTTTCCCTCTTCTATACTTACCCAAATTCCCCTTTTCCTTTTTCCCCTTCTATTCTCCCATTCTAGTTACTAGTTAGTCGTTTTTTTCAAAACAATGGGTTCTCGGGTTGGAGGAATTGTGAATCCCCATCTCCAATCCACACTCTGACATATTGAGTCCGACCGACCACCACATTATCCTATACTTAGTCATTTCTGCAGTCACGAGTAATCGGGTTGGCTGGGTCAATCTTTCATATCCCATGTTCCGTGATATACATTTTGCATCCAAAAGATATGTGATCTACATTTTGACCATTCCACCCCCTGAGCTCCTAAGTATCTCATCTCTCCTATATTGAGTCTAACCAACCACATCACAACACTTAGCCATTTTTTGACCTTCTGCAGTCATGGGTTTGTGGGTTCACAAAAATCCCAAATCCTATTTTCTCTCGTCCATCCCCGCCACCTTCGCGCTTTTCCCAATACACATTTAGTATGGTTTAATGCTAATAACTCATCATGCAAATCCCATAAATATTGTCATTAATAGGCGAAGGGGTCGAGGGGATTTCTTATTAAACCACATTAAACCATGATTTCTGAAAGATTATATTATATCTCTCAAAGTGCTCATTTCAAATATTATCTGGATCAAAAGAACGCTCTTGTCAACTTATGGAAGCATCAACTTGACAACAGTTCTGCGAAGATACTTTGAACATTTTTGGGTGAGAGGAGCAAAAATTTCAGTGGTCTAGAGCGTACTCTTATTATTCGTCCCCTTCTGTTAAAAAAGAAGTAATTTGGACGTTCGAAATTGCTCGTGCAAGCTGTGTTCCTGAAGTTTTTTACTACAAGGAACTGGTTTCCTGGTGAGACGAGAAGTATATACCAAACTAACAGTTGATTCCACTCCAAGACCATTCTCTCGTCTCCCTTTCTCCTCAAGTGTTCCATAAAATGTTGAAACTCCTAGAGCCAACACTCACCTTCAAAGGTGAAGATTGCCTGCATCTCTTACCTGAATTCTTGGAGAATCCCGCAGTCATCCCTGAAGATATTACAAGATTGCAGGTCATATTGTTCAAAAACCCATTTCGGGAAATTGCCTGGTTATTTACCAGATTTACGGGCCAAGAAAATACTTCTAGCATTTCTCGTATGATTCTTTGCATCTTATATTTTACCGTCAAAAAGCAAGCCATTTTTGATTGGGGGAAGTTGATTTCCATTGAAATCGCTTCCCAATTGTCTTAGTATAAAAATGATAATAAATTTTTCATCTCTTCTAATTTGGTTTTTGCGATAGCGCATTGCTATCGATTTCCTAAATTGGCTATATGCAAGAAGGCGAATTGTGAATTTGACCTCGTGACCTTTTGGTACCACTATTTATGGAGGCACAAATCTTCCCTGCATTTTTATGAAGTTTTCAATGACTTTGTTTCGGTCCTTAAAGGATTGTTGTTTGGAAAAGACACCCCAAGAATATTTTCTCAGGCTAGTAAATTCCTGGATAGAAAGGGGACTTTGGAGCAAATGGAAAATTTCAATGTTATCAGGATTTTCGATTCTAAGGAAAATCCTTCCTTTCTTCCATGCCATATATTCGAAAGAATGTTTGTTACATAAGTTGCAAGGAAATATAACTTTTGGCTGCACTTTTTTCATGAAAAATGAAAAAAGCAATTCATAACTTTGCCTTGGAAAATTGGGGATTTTTTATTCAGAAATATGAACAAAATTGTTGAATTCACAAACCACTTCCACAACTTGAATCTCAAGTACGCTAAAAAGATTAGAGGGTTTGACCCTAATAGAATCTTTGTGGAACATATGTTAACAATGGGTTTTAGAAATTCATTTATCCACACTATTCTAGGAAAATAAGAAGATAATAACCTGGGAAATCCTACCCACATTGCTGGCGACTTAGAGATGATACTCAGTACCAATGAATTTTACAAACAAAGAGGAAAGGGTCCCAGGGAGAAGAGTGCCCAGTTCTGAACTGTTACTCCCAAGACTACAACACCTCAGAGCAGTGCTCCAACATCCCACCCATCTAAAAAATTAATCAACAGTAGTTTAGGTGGAGGAGGAGATAAGAACCCCCCTCCAAGAAAAATTGAAAGCTCACATAAAATTCCTCTAAAGAAGAAGAGGAAGAATATTGTACAAGAGGAAGAAGAGCACCGCGTCTAAAGTGACATCAATAGTTTCTCCCTCGAGGATATGGAGCTCGAAGTTGACATTGAGAAGATGTTTCCTAACATTGACCAGCCAGGAGGCACAACCCACCAGAATCAGTGGTCGGAAATTGTTGAGAATGAGGTATTTGATGAAAAATAATCATTTTTATTTCAGACCGATGTCTTTGACAAAGAATCTAAAAAATTAATTATTGAGAAGAGTGATGTGAAGAATAAAAAGAGGAAATCTCGTTCAAAGGTTAACCTAAGAAATATGTGGCCTTCCCAAGTTTCCAAAATCCATAGAGCCACTGGTGATGCATTAGACGACTCCATTGGTAGTCTCGAAGAAAAAAATACAAAGTTAAAGGAAAGGATTAAGGAACTAGAAGAGACTTTGATGCCTCTTCCACTCCTTTCCAGCCCTTTGGAAATTTTCGGACCCACCACGCCCACAACCAAAATAAAAGGATCCTCAAGCTTACTCCCATTATCCAGGAGCTATGTGGAGAATAATATCAAGAAAAGAATGACACTGATTACAAAAGCTTTGGAAATTTCAAAGAGCATAATTTCTTTTGGCTCAAGGGAACATTCCTTCCTTGAATATCTACAGGCCAACCTAAAAAATGAAGAAGGTTTCTACCTTGATGTCGTGGTATCCTTTAGTATTAAAGTTTCCAAAATGTCAGAGCTAAAGAGAAGAGAGGAGGACCTTTCCTCTCCAAGTCGAATCAAGCAGCTGAATGCCTACTGGAAAGAGAAAATAAAGAACTTGAGCAACATCGTTCAGGCATGCAACCAAGCCATAACAAGGAGAGAAGAGCTATTCAAAAGGCTCTTAGAGGTGGACCTAGCCGGAAGCATTAACGAAGTCCAAGATCCCAAGTTGATCCTCAACTCGTTGTTCCTAACAAAACAACAGTTCAATGAGCAAGCTGATATTTTTAAAGGATTGTCAATTGAAAATTTCTATGGCATAATTGTATATGATGAGAATGCCATATATAAGTGGCTAGTGAATTACTCCATAAAAAATCAAGATATTGAAGAATTACTACATGGAATTTCCATTAATCTCTGAGACTTGGAGGGAGAGTTGTTCAATATTAAAATTTGGCATGAAATCAATGTGGCACCCATGAAAAGTTACATCGAAGAATGGTTCAAGAAGGCTATTGATAAACTGACAAATGAGGGGCAAGAAGTAGTTGAGACAGTTCTTGTAATCGCTTATGAAAACGATAAAAGAACATCAAAGAGATAATGAATAGACGAGCGACCATCATAGTAATTTTATTCTGATCACATCCTTCTTTTCTTTATCAAGTCCTTCATCCAAATTTTCTACCTCTTTCACTAGAAAGGTTTAATCGAAGACTGATAAATCATTTTTTATTCTTACCAGGTCTTGTTGATATTTCTACCACCCACCGTCTTCTTTCTAAAAGATTATTTCTTGTATTTATTTTATTTATGGTCCACGGGAGCCCCAATCCCAGTCTTTAAGACAAACAGATTTACAATTTCAAGAATATGTAACAAACTGTATATTTTTTGAAATTTCAAGAGAGCTATTTTGGGAACAATCTTGAATGTGCTTTGTAAACTTGTTTTCATAATATAAAGTATTTTATCTTGATCTATCATTATCTTTATTTGATTTTCCCATGAATCCACTCTATTAAAGTTCTCTTGTGCATGCAGATCATTTTCTTTTATTTTTATGTGATCATAAATCTTTATCTTAAGCTATGATGGGTGTGAGGAAATTTTTCTTATTTGCTTTAATGTGTGAAGTGTGTGATCCCTGGTCCTTTCTCAGGAACTTTCTTTAAAAAGAAAAAAGAAAAAAAACATTTTCCTTTTATTGTCTTGCAATACTTATTTTTCTTTGAATTATTGAGACAAACCTTTGTCAAGTCCCACATTTTGAATATTTAGAAATTCTAAGAAAATCTAAAGAGGAGTACCATCTCTATAAAAACGTAGGGGGATTCACATCCTTGTGAGGTTGTCGTTTTGGTCCTAATAGATTCAAGAGTCAACACAACCATACTCAGGAATGAACTGAAATTTGGAACCTGGTCTAATGTTTTTGAAAGAATATATGACTTTTCCCAAGGCTGATCAACCCCATCTGGAAATTGGATTGAACAACCAACAAAGCATTTTACATAAGTTATACAACTTGGTAATATCAACGATCGATACCCGTGAATATTTAGAAAGGTCGTGGCAAACCTTGGTCTAAGAAGAAGAAAGAGAAATCCTTCGAAGACAGAGGAGAGAGGAACGACAAGAACGAAGAAATCAGAGCCTAGCTAGAGAAACACAAGAGCAGGGTCAAGAATAAATTTGGATGAATACAAGGGACCCATTACCCGAAGTAAAAGAAAACAACTCTTTATTCTTAGAAGTGATAATTCTATCCCTGGAATCTCTCCAAACATGGCAGAAAGAAACTAAGAACCCCTAGATGAGCATCATGAGGAGAGATAAGGAGGTGGAAGAGATGCTGCAAGAAATCAAGGAAACCCAGGATTTCAAAATAGGAGGAGGGTAAGAGATTACCCTCTAAATATTATAGGTGAGCAACATGATCTCCTTGTTCTCCCTAAGGGCACCTTAAAGGAATTTTTGGAGACAAAGCAACCGATGCAAAGAGGCATCTGCACTTATTTCTTGATGTTTGTGATTTTCACCGTGTTGAGTATGACGATGCCATAGTAAGGTTGTTTATGCAAGCCTTATCAGGAAGAGAATATGAATGGTATACAACATTGCCCAATAGATCAATTCACTCATTTAATGACCTCGAAGCTATGTTCCTGACCATGTTTTCCCCTCCAATTGCTTACCATACCCTTCTCACTGATTTTACCCAGATTGGTCTAAGGAAGAATGAAATGATACAAGATTTTAATCTCATGTTCAATAAAACCTTGAGTAGAATTCCAGAAGATAAAGTACCAAATGACCCAGTCATCCTCGATTGTTATAAGAATGCAATGCCACCGAATGTAAAATATTCCATCAGAACATCCCAAATGGATACTTTGGAGGAGGCAATGACTAAAGCCATTGAGATGGAAGAAATTACAATTGAAACAGGTGTCAACCCCGATATTATACTGGGAAGAGTACAAAGGTAGCTGGGAGGATTAAGTATTGATAACCAAGGAGCTTCCAGTTCAATAAAGAATGAATAATTCAAGCCTCGACCAGCTTAGAACCAAATCGTGAGAGGAGGATTTTTCAAGGGAACCATACCTGACGTTAAGGTTGACCCTGTGGTGCCACATGAAATTAAGAAAAGAATCAAAATTGCACAGATGAATAGAACCATAAAAAAAATGCAGAATGAGATAACCAGACTAAGAAGGGGATACAATTACATGCCAAACCCGAGAATGCCAATCCCAAAGAAAAGGAGGAACCCTCCCCCAAAAAACAGAGTGAGGTTTGAGAACACAGATAACTCACAAAGACCAAGGGTTCCCAAACAACCTACTCCAAATGCGGTTGTTCTGGATGATGTCTATGACGAGCAATTAATTGAGCAAGAAAATGATTACTCACTTGATGAAAGATTTGAAATTGTGCATATGGGTGGATGTGAGACATCCATATATATATTTGAAGAGGGAGACAATGATCCCAACTCACAAGAGAACGTCGCCCAAACAAGAGGATTTGTAAATAGACCAAAAAATAAAGGTGATTATGATAAAGAGAACCAAAAATAAAAAGAAAAGGAAAAAACAAATGAGAAAAGAGAAAATGAGAAAGCGACGGAAAGACAACACATGGCATCAACTCCACTCAAATGACATACAATGTTGTAGATGATTTGAGTAAATTAAGGATAACCCTACCCTTTACGGAAGTGGTGAAGATTCCCCAACAAAGATAAAACATCTTGAAATTGTTGGACAATCCATCTGAAAGAGAAGAAGCTGGTGTTACCAATCCAAAACAAATCCCTAGCACATCAATTTCCAATCTGAGAGGTAAAATCCCTCCCTTATACATTTCAATTGAAAATCACGATGTTTTACTACATAACTGTTTAGTTGACACCGGCACGACAAATAATATAATGCCACTAGCGATCATGGAGGAATTGGGTATGAGTTGCACCAAGTATTATGAAACCAATGAAAGTATATATTCAATTGGTTCTAGAAAAGTGCCATCTTATGGAGAAATCAAGGAATTTTGTGCTTGGATTACAACAACCCCCCATATCATTACAATTTTCAATATTATTGTGGTAGATCTTCCTCCAACATATGAAGTTGTGCTAGGAAGAGATTGAACATATATGATTGGGGGATATATAATGAACGATGGAAGTTGTATGATGCTACTAGACAAAGAAGGAGTAATGATTAAAGTACCCCATGAACCTAGAAAACCCTTCTCATTCAAGAAGAAGGACATTGAATTGATGGAAGATTATATATATGTTGGGATTGGAAACTATGTTATCCTATACATAGAGAATAATGAAAGCCTATAGCAAGTTCAAGACACGAAGAATCAAGAGTGTTTGTTCAAAGGCTATTGGAGGATGTCATTCAATGGATCTTGTTCGAGGTCCGGGAATGGAGTTGGAATTGTTCTTTTGAGTCCAAGTAATACTATGCATCCACATGCTGTGAGAATGGAGTTTTCATTCACTAATAATGAGGATGAGTATGAAGCTTTGATTTAGGGGATGATCCTTTCACAGTAAATGAAAATAGAACATCTAATTGTAAATGGTGACTCAGAGTTGGTCATCAATCATGCTACCCAGTGGTATAAAATAGAAAATTAAAGACTTAAGTTATATTTCAAAAGAGTTAACGAATTGATGGAATCTTTCAGTTCATTCAACATTTCTTTCATTCCAAGGGACAAGAATAACAAGGCTGATTCACTAGCCTTGGTGGCCTCATTTTAAAATCCAGACGATGTCCAAAGAAAAACGTCTTTCCAAGTAGAAAGAGAGCTTTTCGACTGTCCATTCTCGATAACATTGAATACTTGCAAGTATTTGAGAACGATGAACAATTGGAATTGTTTTTGTTAAATGATGATGGTGATGAAGATGATCACTCGTATGCTGTCTCCATAGATTGTATACAATCTGAATCTATTTTTATGAAAGATGATCATCCTAAGAATATCCTTGAAGAAGTTTTGGTTCAAAAAGTGTAAGAGACAAGAAAAGTCAATATTCGAACTGACAGTTCCTCGAAATATGTCAACTTGGGAGTTGATTGCACCACTGAGGAAGTTGATCAATATGTTTCCTTATTCAAAGAATATATCGTTGTGTTTGCTTGGACTTATGATGATTTGAAATCTTACAATAAAACTATATTCTTGTATACCATTCCTTTGAGGGAAGAAGCAAAGCTAGTGAAGCAAAAAATAAGGATGATGAATCCCAAACTGAAACCTCCTGTAAAGATTGAATTGGAGAAATTGAAGAAGGCAAGGATAATTTATCCTGTTAGACACTCAGACTAAAGACACTTAGACTAACTTTCAAATCCAGTGATTGTAAGAAAAAATACTGGGGAAATCCGGATGTGTGTTGACTTCAGAGACCTTAACAAAGAAAGCATAAAGGATAACTTTCCTTTACCTATTATGGAGTTTCTTCTCCAACAAGTTACTGGATCGACATGCATGTCCATGTTGGATGGTTTTTCTGGATATAACCATGTCTTGGTGGCCGAGGAAGATAGGGAAAATACATCATTTATCACACCTTGGGAGGCATACGTATATGCTAGAATTCCCTTTGGTTTGAAGAACGTTGGAGCCACATTCCAGAGGGACATGGATCATGCATTCAACGGATTGATAGGAAAATTCATGGCAGACTATCAAGATGACTTGACGACGCATTCAAAGAAAAGGGAAGATCATATCCATCATTTGAGAAAGGTTTTCAAAAGATGTATATTATATGGTGTCTCTCTAAATCCAAAGAAATGCTTGTTCGTTGTGACTCAAGGAAAATTGTTAGGCCATATTGTATGCAAGGAAGGGATTTACATAGATCCGAAAAGATCAATTTTGTGCGAAGATTTTTTCCTGACTATGCAAGCATCATGAAGCCGATCAATTTGTTGTTGAAAAAGGAGCAGAGGTTCGGATGGCAGCAGATACTCAAGAGACGTTCAATAATATCAAAGGAGAAATCACCACTTCTCTAGTCCTTATTAGTCCAGAATTTCAAAGAGATTTCATCATCTACTCATTTGCTACAGAGACAGTTGTTGCATCCGTTCTCACTCAGAAAAATAGCAAAGGAGAATAAATCCCAATAAGTTTTATGAGAAAAACCCTACATGACTATGAGTTTAGGTATTCAAAACTGCAGAATCAGGCCTTGGCTCTTGTAAAAGCAGTAGCACACTTTCAGACGTGTTAGCACCATGATTTTTTCAATTAGAGTTAGTCCTAAATGAGTCATAGTTTGTGCATCAAAGAGTGTAAGGTCAAAGACTAAATAAAGAATGGTTTGAAATCATCAAGTAACGGGTCTGGCCACAAGTTGGTTGAAGGGGTGCAAGGTTTGCCACGTTTAAATCATAAGGGTCCATTTCCCTAAGTCTTGAGTAATTTCAAACAGGTGGTATTTACATGCCAAAAATCGAGTCAAGTGGTTGGGATAAAGGTCACGATGAAAGATATTGTGAGCATCGTTCCCTAATCATGAAGTTAGAAAAGTAAACAATCATGGCACTCCTATCATTTGTACTTAGCACACTTCAAAAGTGTACACGTTGCACGGGTGTTCTATGCAAATCTTCAACCTGCTTTCTAACTTCTCACCACCATGGATTTACTGTCCTTTTCCATGATTTTTTTCTGTATTCGTTCAAGCATAATTACTGGTCACCCTACATGCCTCTCCTTCACTTTCAAAGTTTGTGCGTTATCCATAGTTTTTTCGGCAAGCTCTGGAGCCCTTCATTGCATGAAGGTTATTTGTTGCCAACCATTACGTAAGTCTATTGTGTTGATTTCACTCGTTCTCCTCCATTGTTTTCAACCATTGATTAAATTCTTTTGGAGCTCGTCACAAGATAGCATTGTGGATGGATTGTTTCTTCTCACTGTCAACATTTTTCCTTCTGAATTCCCTACTGTTGTGCCAAGTCTTCCCATTGCACCAAAATTTTCCACTTTGCGCCAAGTCTCCCAGTGTTGTTTGCTACCACGCCTAGTTTTTCCACTGCGCCAAAATTTTCTGTCACAATTCCCTACCACGTCAAGTCTCCTGTTGTTGTTTTCTACCACGTCGAATTTCCCCACTGCGCTGAAATTTTTCGTCGCGCTTTACGATCGCACCATGGATTTTTGTGGCTGATTGTTTACTGCGCAAAGATTTCTTTTACTTCCTTTTCTTGCAATCTCTATTAAGTTCGCCATTCTTATTTTATGTGCAGAGAGGGTATCACAATTCATTACTACGTGCATGAAATTAAGATATACCAACATCATGGCAGTGTCCCAAAGCATAAGAAAGAAGATGAGAAGTGGCAGGGCTGTGAGGTGTAAACCTCAGGACCTAGAGTTAATAAATGAAGACCCTGTAATTATGGCATATTTTGAACAAGCCGGATGTATGAGCTTCTACAAAAGGATAAAAGGGTATAATGTGAAACTGGCTAAGAAGTTCACCCTCAATTTTACCAGGGTCAGTGCGATAATCGCAGGAATCACATTCCGAGTGACAGAGGAAACTTTGTCAGCAGCGACGAAGATCCCTCCACGCAGGTAAAAATGGTTTAAAGGCATGACTTTAGAAATTTCATGTTATAAGGACTTCATCAAGCCTGAATGTCTAAATTGGAAAATTGGACTCGACATTCCAAGCCAGTATCTCTTGGAGCCGTTTGAGAAACTTCTAAAGATAATCAAAATATATTTCACCTGCGAAGGAAGGTTCGGCATGGTGTATCCATATCACATCAAGTTCCTGATGCAATTCACAGGGAAAAATCCCTTGAATTTACCTTTCTTCTTGTGTCGAAGCTTGGGAAATATGGCAGACAACGTTCGGGACAAGGCTGATTAGCTGGGAAACATTTTATTCCATTTTTCATTAATCAAGATGTTTAGTGGTTGAAGAATTGAGACATTTGAAAATGTAGATTTTTAATGACAAAAATCAACAAGTTAATATTATGTCAAACACTTAGCAACCTAGAGATAACTATCTTCATAAATTTCAAAAATGCACCAAACCCACATTCAGAAATTTCTATAAGCAGAAATACACATTGCTAAGCAAAATATGCAGTGAAAACACACAATGGACAACAACCCATAACTCACAAAAATTTAGGAAAATGCCAGGGAAAACCCCAATGTGGGGAAACCCAACGAGAGAGAGAGAGAGAGAGAGAGAGAGAGAGAGAGAGAGAGAGAGAGAGAGAGAGAGAGAGAGATTTATTATTCAGCTTCAGGAAAGTACATATCAACAACAAAACAACATTTCCAGCCAAGAAAAATACCTCACAACACCAAATCTGTCCAACAGAAATCTGCCTCATTTTTCGTGCCAAAACCGTACCGCTGTCCAGCCTCTTCCGTACCTCGTTTTCCATTCCCACAGTCCACTGTACGAACTGTTCTGTACGGCCCAAAAACAACCACAAAAAATCTGAAAATGCCTAAAAAATCGTGCCAAAAATTGCCTCGATTTCCATGCCAAATCCGTACGGCCATACGGACTGTACGGATCCGTACAGTACGACCTCCCACAGCAGAAAAATATTTCGGCCAAAAAATTCACAATTTTTTTTCTCGGGAATCGTGCCCTCTTTGCTGCTGATTTTCCTCTCTCAAGCATACTCAGAAAATCTCTCTAACTCTCCTCCCGATGTCCTCTCTCAACATTCGACATGTCTTGCACACTACCCAATGCATTCTTTTATAATCTGAAAATGACATTTTTCCCCCAAAATTGTCTTTTCACCTTCCCCAACCATAGATTCAAAGGCCAAGATTAGATCTTGCCTTTTCCAAGATCATGGGTCATGATTCATTCCCTCCAAAATGTCTCATTTAAAATTTAAAGTGAATTTCACTTTATTACATAAGTGCTTTATGAAAATAAAGTCACTTTAAAAATAGAAGGTACACTTTATTAAAAAGTCACTTTAATAAAAGAACCACTTAAACATCTTTATAAAAACTATTACAAAGTTAAGTGCCTGGTAGTGTAAATATTAAGGTAACATCTGCATACAAGACAAAACATGCAGAGTATCTCCCGAGCTAAAAAGCTAACACTCCCTCTTAGCGAGGGATGTACTCGCTGCCATCTCCATCATCTGGTCCCATCACACTTTGCTATGTAGGAGCTCCCTCTAAACCTGGAGCCATCCGCAACACCTACACAAAACTCGAACTAGAAGATCTTCTCCTCGCAACCTCCTGAAACCCTGAGCTCACTTCATCTTGTGCATCGGTTCGATCAACCTGGCTGAGCCTTCTGCCAGTGCTCAAAAGAGACTCATTCTCTTCTCTTGGAATGCAAGACTGGTACCTTGGTGCCACCGCAGTCTCAGAAGCCTCCTCATGCTCCTCATCTGACGCCGAATCATATATCATAGGCTGTCCTCTCAACATATACAACCTATCCACCCGGTTACCGATCAATTGCAACTCTACCGGGTCCACTCCCTCTCTGTAGATAAAGACATGTTCCCTCTTGAACAATATGCAATATCCTACATCCTCCAAGGCTGAGACTGAGAGAAAGTTAACACTCAACCCTGGAACAAAGAGAACTCCATCAATCTCCAAGAGTCCCCCAAACTCGAGTTGGAATCTGACATTCCCAACTCCACATACAACTCTCACCATACCACCTTCATTTACCACCTGTCGGCCAGGACCAATCTCTGTGAAGTCTGGGAATACTCACTAGATTCCCGTCATGTGGTTAGAGACTCCACTATCCACAATCCATCTGACATCACCTCCGAATCCTCCGCTGCCGACACTAGAAACTAAGGTAACCAAAAAAAATTCCCTATCGAACTTTGAAGCAAAGTCCTCTATGGCTGTTGTAGCAGTTGTCTCAGGCCCCTCAGACTCCTTCTTCTTCTTCCTCTCAGGACAATGAGAGGCAAGGTGCCCCAACTGGTTACAACAAAAGAATCTGACTTTACTCAAGTCCCTTATGGAACTTCCTTTCTTCTTTCTCTTTGCCACAAGAGAAACATTCTCATCAACTCTATTTGTCTTCTGATCACTGCTCCGAGATATTTCTTGGATCTCCTCCTGAGTGAAATCATCCCACAATCTCCTCCAATCTGGTAGATTCTCACAACCCACCACACACTTCGCGAAGACTTCCCAATCTTTGGTGAATCCATTTGAGGCTATCCTCACCAACTCAGAATCCGAAATGACCTCTCCAACAGCTGCCAACTCATCTTTAACTTGAGCCACCCGGGTAAGATAAGAAGATACACTCTCCTCCTTACCCATATTGGTATCATGCAACTTATCCCTCAAGGCCATCTTCCGGTTCTCGTTCTTCGCCTCGAACAAGTTCTTAAGTGCATCCCACATCTCCTTGACAGTCTTTTTTTCATCCAAGTTTGGGATAAGGTGATCCTTCACCCCATCCATCATAATCCTCCGAGATTTGGCTTCCTTGGTCTCATGCAAGTTCAAAGCAACAGGATCTGTTGCGAGAGCTGCTACAACAGAGCTGACATAGCTATAGATCTTGTTCTCCTTGAGAACGACTGGAAAATGAACCTTCCACTGCAAGTAGTTGGAAATGCCATCCAACCAATCCTCATATCTAATGCTTGCAGCCATATTCCTTTTCACAACTCAAGGAAAACAATCACACCCTTTTGCCCAAATATCACACTGCCCACTGTCTCTTAGAGCCCAAGCTCTAATACCATGTAGATTTTTAATGACAAAAATCAGCAAGCTAATATTCTGTCAAACACTTAGCAACCTAGAGATATCTGTCTTCATAAATTTTAGAAATGCATAAAACCCACATTCATAAATTTCCATAAGAAGAAATACACATTGCTAAGCAAAATATGCAACAGAAATACACAATGGACAACAACCCATAAGAAAAGTACATATCAACAACAAAACAACATTTCCAGCCAAGGAAAATACCTCACAACACCAAATCTGTCCCACAAAAATCTGCCTCATTTTCTGTGCCAAAACAATACCACTGCCCAACCTCTTCTGTACCTCATTTTCTGTGCCCATATTCCACTGTATGGACTATTCTGTACGGCCCAAAAACAACCACCGAAAATCTGAAAAAATGCCTAAAAAATCATGCCAAAAATTGCCTTGATTTCCGTGCCAAATCCGTACGGCTGTACAGTCTGTATGGAATTGTTCGAACTGTACGAATCCATACAGTACGACCTCCCACAACAGAAAAACATTTCAGCCAAAAAATTCACATAATTTTTTTCTCAGGAATCGTGCCCACTTTCCTCGAAAAACGTGCCCTCTTTGCTGCTCACTCTTCTCTCTCAAGCATACTCAAAAAATCTCTCTAACTCTCCTCCTGATGTCCTCTCTTGACATTCAACATGTCTTGCACACTACCCAATGCATTCTTTTATAATCTGAAAATGACATTTCCCCCCCAAAATTGTCTTTTCACCTTCTCCAACCCTAGATCCAAAGACCAAGATTAGATCTTGCCTTTTCCAAGATCAAGGGTCATGATTCATTCCCTCCAAAATGTCTCATTTAAAATTTAAAGTGAAGTTCACTTTATTACATAAGTACTTTATGAAAATAAAGTCACTTTAAAAATAGAAGGTACACTTTATTAAAAAGTCACTTTAATAAAAGAACCACTTAAACAACTTTATAAAAACTATTACAAAGTTAAGTGCCTGGTAGTGTAAATATTAAGGTAACATCCGCATACAAGACAAAACATGAAGAGTACCTCTCGAGCTAAAAAGCTAACAGAAAAAGGACTAGGATTCATTTATGATTTCGACTAACATCCCTAGAGACCCCAAAGGAGACATTCCTCTATCTGCAGAGAAAACAACACTCCATAGTGCAGGGGCAAGAAAGGAAGATGTCACGAGAAAAAGAAAAGGAAAAGAAATAGAAGACTCGTCATCCCGTCAGCCAACATCCTAGAAGAAAGGCATGTCAAGGTTGACTAATAAAAATGAGGAGATCCAAGCTCCCAGTAAATCGTGCACCAAGTCTGATGTCAAGAGATTTCCCATGTCCATCATTCAGCTAGAGCATGTTGAAGGTGCAAGCAAGGGAATTGATGAAAGGTAGGGGAAGTTAGGTGATGAAAATGTAAATGTTCAGGAGTTGTCAGAACAACTGAAGCAAGCGTAACATGCTATTTCCCATATTTATCAAGAAAGCAGAAAGTTGAGAAAACAAATGGCAGAAAGGACCATTGAAACACCAACTTCACAGAGTTGAGAAAGTCAATTACCCCCTACCTCGCCCATAGAAAGAGGAGGGAATGTAAATTGGCTTAAAAAACAACTTAGAGAGGCACACAATGTAATTATTGAGCGTCAGGAGGAACATATGGTGTCAAAAGAAAAAATCACAGAGCATTTCAAAGAGTGCAGACTGACCATTGATAACGCCTGTGTAGCTCTCGCCAGTGCTCAGTCAAAACTGAAAAGAAACGTGGTTTTGTGAAGACAGGGGAAGAGTTTGAGAAAACGAAACTGGTCTTTAAGAAAAACACTCATAGTTTTAAGGTTGTAGGTGAGGCCGGAGGCATGAGTAATACAACCCCATTTTTTTCTTTTTGGATCGTAGCATGGAATCTTTCTCCGTACATATCCTGTTTTCTTACGTTAACGAGAAGTTTGACGCAACACCTGTGCAGTGAATATTCGTTGCTTAGACATTGTAAACTTACCTACTGAGAAGGGCAACTATAAATGGAACACATGCCAGTTTTGAAAGAGATTCATGGTCCCCAACCGTTGCTTCCACCTGGAGTTGCACCAACGAACACAAACAAACATCTGCTACACCAACCCGCCACACACATGCTACATCCAGTGATCGCGCAATAGCAACCAGAATCTGTTATACAAAGGTGCCAAAGTTTCTAGCAATACACATGATTACTCGACCACCCCTTGAAAGAAAACGTTGATTTATCACAACTAATAACCGAATCTTACTCATGACCAAATTATTGAAACAAATATGTCGGTTATGTTATGATTGGGTGCAGTCGGGTTTCTATTTTTAGTAAATTTTATTGAAAAGGTTGTTCAGGGGGAGAGTAACCGAATCCAAGATTCTAGGGGAAAGCAGTTTGAGCATTGTAGCCCAAGAGGGTGTTATTTTTCTATATATTGATTTTTTTTTATGTAAGTCGGGTTCGAAAAGTAGTGTAGACAAAGGACTCTTGAATGTAATTTTTTTAATCTGATGGAAATATAATGCAGAGGTTTTGAAGCTTTGATGAAAAGATTCTAATGGTGGTGGTTCGATGTATTGTGATCCTATCTTCGTATGTACTTCATGTTTCTTGCAAATTCATGTCTATTTCATTTGTTTAAATTGGAAATATTTAAGGGGTTTAAAATTCATCTCACGGTGCTTTAGACTCAACCATTTAAACTCTGGGTTTTTCTTCCGAGTTAAGTTGGAATTCATCTTTAATGGTTCTCTGATTTTCTGTATGTTTCTCCTTTCTTCTGTCATACAGAATGATATTGAAACTGAAAGATCATTTCCTATTTAGCCTTTTATCCTCTGAAAGCTTCCCTTACCAATCAGTGATTTCTCTCGTTTTCAGGGGGTTGAATCCATAGCCCAAAGTACTATATTTCCTTGCCAATGAAACCGGAAAAAACTTTCTCAAGCATATAAATCTAGCCGTCAATCCAAAGTTATTATCTATCAGAGACTAGGTCTCAGAGAGAGCCCTCTCTAGATTGGAAAGGCTAGTTTCCAGTCTTAAATTTGGTTTGTAGGCTACCTTGGTAGGTCGTTTCTCTTCAACCCAACAATTTACGAAGTGCTTACATTTTGGCGTCGTTTCCAGGGATGAAATTGAAAACTTTCCCTGGGAAAAAACGACTAAAGTTGTAGATTTGATTCCCGAGGGTAACAACGAATCAAATACCTATATTGGATGAAACTTATCTTACCTTAGCGACTTCATTGAATAATATCAGTAGCGTAGAGTAGTCTGAATTAGAAATATTGGCTCCTAAAAAAGTTTACACTAAAGCGAACCTTGATCAAGAGCCTGCAACATATGTGTCTAATCCTGAAAAAATTCTGGATAATAGACCCAGTATATTACCTAGACATGAATCTATCTTTACCTAAAGACGGGGTAAAAATCATTGACGACCTTGACTTTGATTTATTATTTGAACAAACCCTGTTCAGGTCCAGATCATAATATTATTTGAATGAAATCATCTTCGACGAGAAAAAGTTCTAATCTTTGATATCGACCAACCCTCCTCAAATTACTGTAATCCCCACTCAAAATATTCATCTAGTTCAAATTTTTCCTAGATCCATGGCCGCCAGATTCACCCCTCTCGCCTTGCCTACCCAATTATATGATTTTCCTTAGAATTATAATTAGAGAATTAAATTATACGATGTTGAAGTGAATACTTCAGCTCAAAAACACTTAGATTGGTTTAATTACTTTGTCGACCTGGAAGAGGTGGATTATGAGGATGCAAAAACAAGATTGTTTGCACAAAGTATCTCAAGAGAGATAAAAAAATGGTTCAAATCTCTTCCAACATCAAGTATCCCTAATTTTGCAGTTTTTGAAGCACTTTTTCTTTCCAGGTGGGGTGATAAAAAGAATCCTCTCCAGTTACTAACTCAATACAATAATATAAAAAGATCACCAAATGAAACAGTACAAGATTTCTCAACCATATTTATGAAAGTTTATAATTCAATTCCCACAGAAGTCAAACCCCCTCGAGGAGCTTCCCAACTTTGATTTGTTGATTCTTTTGACAGTGACTTTGCCTTGATGTTAAAATAAAGAATATATGATACACTAGATGATATGATGAGCGACACAATTGAAGTAGAAGTGAATCTGATGGCATCAGGGAAGATCAAACATAATCTTGACAAAAGTGTGAAAAAGTTCCAAGGGGAACCACA
>JZKD02S0489614.1:328610-338695 GCA_000966675.3 Picea glauca
GCTGCCTGCAATACTCTCATTTCAAGCTTGAAGTTATCCTGGAATTTTCAAAACCATGGTTACATATCTCACCATCCTGCCTATGTTCAACACTTTTCTTCTTAATAAAGATATTGCCACAACAGATGCCATGTCAATGTGAAAACAACATTTCCAAGGGAGTTTGAAGCAGACATGCTACAGATAAAGAAGATTGGGAAAGACAACAACAAACTTTGGAAAATAGCTAGATGATAAATTATAAAGGTTGAATGACTCCATGCCCAATACTAAAGGCACAGGGTCTGCCAGGTTCTTAGAGACCTCGTAGGGAGGTCTCCATCCCAGTTGGAGCCAGATGTTAGCGATAAAAAATGCACTGACATTTTTGAAAGAATGATGCCTAATATTGTAGGGAACATTTGACTAGCTTCCCGAGCTTCAAATGCAGATTTGAAAGCACCATTGGAAAGCTTAGGATTTTTAGATGTCGATCGACTATTCAAGCATATAAAACAGACTCTCCATGACTGAGAAATTTGATTTTAAAAAATTTGCGCTTTCACGAGCTAACTCGTCTTGAATTTTGCTAGTTAGCTGGTGAAAGCTCCGCCTTTCACCAGCTAAGGAGCGGATTTTCGGGTAAATTAGCTGGTGAAAGTCTGTCACGGCCAGAATAACTGAATTTTTGCCCAGATCGGGATTTTTTGAGTTTGAATGGTTTGAAACCACTTCGAATGGACATGTGTTGAATTATCAAGTCTAATTCAAAGGCTAGTTTTGAGGGATAAGGTCAAAAAGAGGTTTTTCAACTACATTTAGCATCTTTTCAAAGGCAGAATATCAGGGGTTTGAAGACACATCATCCAATTCGAATTTTATCTTTGGAGGACCAAATCAAACAGCCTCGGGAGGCTAAAACTGCACTTCATCAACAATCTACTACTCTTAGAGATCATTAGATAGGACCTTTTCCTATTTTGTTTTGATTTTCCATTTTTAGTATTCTAGATCCATTTTTATAGGATCTCATCCTACACTTGTTGTATCTGTTTTGATTTGACTATTTTTAGTAAATCTGATCCATCTTTCAAGGATCTAGATTTCATCTTGTAAGGCTATAAAGCCAAAGACATTTGGAGCACTATGGGGAGGGGGGATACTTTTTGGCTATGTACTTTGACTCTTTTATGTTATATGAATCACAGTCCTCTTTTGTTACCAATGTCAGTATTGTTCATATGTTCACTACTCTGTAATTTGATTCAGTTCAGCTTAGCTATTGAGAATTGTCATATTCTTGTGTAGCTCATGAATGTGAATTAAATAATTCTCTGCTATCTTGTATGACCCTACATGTCTGTGTACCTGGTTATCTTGAATAATATTCTTCACACCTTATTTCATTACTGTAACTGATATTTGGTCTCTAAAAGCACTGGTTTATTTAGATGCATAATAAGTTGTCCTTTTATAAATCCTTCTCAGTTATCTCATTGTTCCAAACACTTTGATTATTCATAATTTCTTAAGTTACCAAGCATCCTTAGTCTACAACCCTAAGGAGTTTCTTGGAGTGATAACAAATGGCATGCTAGATTCAAGAGCATTGCATAATCTCATGACCAAGGTGGTCATGGATGAGTTGGGCCTAGACATTACAAGACCTTATAAGGATATTTTCTCTTTTGACTCAAGGAAGGTTAAATTCTTAGGTTTGATCAAAGATCCGGTCGTATCAATGTCTCAAATCCCATCGAAAAATCTGATCATGGATGTGGTGGTTGTCATCATCCCTTCGAAATTTGGCATGATGTTAACTAGATCTTGGGCTACAAAGTTGAATGGAACTTTGCAAATGGACATGCCTTATGCTACTATCCATGTTTTTGTCCAAGAAAGCAGGTTGTACAGAGAAGTGCTACTCAAGTACATGGTGAGTAGAAAAACTCATCCAAATAATCATTCTATTTACTCTTTTTATACCAATGTTGGTTCCTCTATTTATATAATAACTTGAGTTTTGAAGAGGGGAAGCCAAGGAATGTCATGGCTTTCAAAGACGAAACTGATCATCAAACATAGGAAATTACAGATCAACAAAATAGTGCAGAGGATGAAATGTGGAATACGAGTTTTGATGGAGCTGCTAGCAAGGAAGGAGTTGGAGTTGGTGTATGGATTAACCCTCCCAAGGCGGGTACAAAACTTTGTTCTTACAAGATTTCTTTCAATTGTACCAATAATATGGACGAATACGAAGCACTAATTTTGGGATTGAATACTTTAAAATAATTGGGCGCTAGAAGGATAGTTGTACATGGGGATTTTGAATTGAGAGCATATAGGAATTTAGTGCTTGATCTTCTTGAAGAATTTTCAGAATACAATTTGTCGATGATTCCTAGGGGGGGAAATCAAATTGCAGATGCTTTGGATACTTCAACTTTGGTTTTCAAAATTCCAATTTTTCCTAATAAGTATGAAATTGAACTCAAACATAGGCCAGTAGTGCCTGATAACATTAAATATTGGCAAGCGTTTGAAGACGACAAACAGGTAGAAAGATTCCATCAAATGAGTAATGAATTTGCTAATGTAAATATTGATGATGGGTGTTGTTGTGAAGTGAATGAAGATACATTTGTGTTCAACAATAATGACCTTTTTCAGAATCAAATTGTTGGAAGAGATATAGTGCAGCTGAAAAATAACATTATTCCCAAAGGTTTGGTCCCATTGGAAAAGATTTTTGACAACAATGATGTAGCTAGAAACCCTAAAATCACTGCAAACAATGAGGATATAGAAGATTGCAACATTGGAACTCAAGAAGACCCCAATATCATCAGACTATAAAAAACGCTCAGTCCAGAAATCAAACAGAGGTATATAATCCTTATGAGAGACTTCCCTGGTGTCTTTAAATGGAGTTATGAAGATTTGAAGGTATATGATACTAAGGTAATTCAACATGTAATTCCCATCAAGGATGATCAGAAACCTTTCAAGAAAAAGTTGAGAAGAATCAACCCTCTAATGTTGCCATTGATTGAAAAGGAGGTAAGGAAACTATTTGATGCCAATATGATTGTGTCCTTAAAATTTTACAAGTGGGTGGCTAACCTAGTGTCTGTCAGGAAGAAAAGTGGTGAGATAAATTATGTGTAGATTTTCGGAATCTAGACAGGGCGTCTCTCAAATACAATTATATACTTCCTAAGATGGATTACATCATGTAGAAGGTGGTGGGATCTCAGAATATGTCAATGCTTGATGGTTTTTCTAGATACCACAAGATTATGGTGCATCCAGATGACTGGGAGAAGACAACTTTTACAACACCTTGGGGCACTTTCATGTATGCAAAAATGCCTTTTGGGCTTATGAATGTTGGAGTGACTTTACAAAGGGACATGGACATAACCTTTGTTGATGAAAATGATACGTTTATTGTGATTTACTTAGATGATATCACTGTATTTTCAGATTCCAATGATCAACATCTTGAACATCTAATAAAGGTTTTACAGAAATGTAGAAAGTTTGCCATCTCGTTAAATCCCAAAAAATCAAACTTTGGAATGCAAGAAGGAAAATTGCTTGGACACATCATTTCAAAAGAAGGCATACAAATATACCCCAATAGAGTGGAAGAAATTATGAATATCGACACACCCAGGAGCAAGAAAGAGGTACAGTCTTTCCTAGGAAAAGTAAATTTTTTGAGGAGGTCCATTCCCAATTTGGCTGATATCATAAAGTATATCAAAAATATGCTCAAGAAAGGAAATTAAATGAAATGGACTCCTAAAGCTAGGAATTTGTTTGAAGATATTAAAGTGGTGTTGACCAAAGCTACAGTGTTATCCTACCCGAATTTTGCAAAGGATTTTATCTTATTTTCCTTTGCCTCAAAACACACCATTGTTGGCGTTTCTTGCAAAAGGATGAGTAGAAATTTGAAAAGCCCATAGATTATTTTAGCAGGACATTGAGAGCCTCCCCACTAAGGTATGACATCATGGAAAGACAAGCATATGCCTTGGTGAAGGCCCTTAAAGAATCCAAAACTTATATTTTGCATCCCCATGTTATTGCTTATGTGCCTAGCAATTCTGTAAAGGATATTTTGAATCATCCTGATCCTGAAGGGAGAAGGGGAAAATGGATAGCAGTAATGTTGGAGTATGACCTCAAAATCAAGCCTACAAAGTTGATTAAGGGTCAAGGGCTCACAAAATTAATGGCACAGTCAAATTGTGATGTTTTGGGAATCAATTTTATTATTTATTTGTCATAAAATTCACGAGAAGAAGCAGTCACACAAATATCCCAGAAGTTCCTCGAGTCTCCTTGGTATATCAATGTTATTTACGTATTAAGAAACTTACAAGCTCCTCCCAGATTGAGTAAAACCAAAGCAAGATTCTTGAAGTTGAAAGTAGCAAAGTTTTGCATTCTGGACAATTCTCTATATTGGAAAGATCCAAGTGGGGTCTTACTAAATTGTTTGTTGGAGGAAGAAATGAAAAAAGATATCAAAGAGTTTCACAAAGGTGACTGTGGGGGGCATCATTATTAGAAGACCATTGTGCACAAAATATTGAGGGCAGGGTTTTATTGGCCCATTATTTTTTCTGATGTATACAAGGAAAGTTTCCAACTGCCATGAATGCCAAATCTTCGATGGGAAAATAAATATGCAACCCCTACCTTTAAAACCTATCTCTGTTGAATAACCATTTATGCAATGGGGCCTTGATTTTATAGAACAAATTCATCCACCATACTCAACTCAACATAGGTGGATACTGACAGCCACAGACTACTTCACCAAATGGATTGAAGAGGTCCCCACAAGGCAAGCTACTGATATTATCGTCATCCAATTTTCAGAGATTAATATCTTGTCTATATTTGGTTGTCTAGTCAAGATCATCACTGACAATGCATCGGCATTCAAATCTAAGAAGATGGAGAAATTCTGCAGTGACTATAACATAAATTTGGGCCATTCCATAGCTTATTACCCATAGGGTAATGGGTTGGTTGAATCATCTAAAAAATTCTTGATCAGGTTATTAAGAAGCTTCTGTAGGAAAACAAGAAAGCTTGGCACAAAAAGCTCATCTATGCATTATGGGCTGACATAATCACCACTAAAAAGTCTATCTCCACATCACCTTTTTAGATTGTATATGGTACAAGAATCATACGGGAAATGATCCTAAGTATATGGTATACGAACCAAGAAAATACTGCCAACAAAGATGGTACAAGAATCATATGGGAAATGCTCCTAAGTATATGATCATCTTTGTATATGGTATACAGGCCAAGAAAATACTTCCATCATTTCTTGTATGATTCTTTTCATCTTATATTTTACCGTCAAGGAGCAGGCCATTTTCGAATGGGGGAAGTTGATTTCCATTGAAATCTCTTCCCAATTGTCTTAGTATAAAAAATATAGGAAATTTTTTATGTCTTCTTATTTGGTTTTTACGATAGCGCATTACTTTCGATTTCCTAAATTGTCTTTATGCAAGAAGGTGAATTATGAATTTGACCTCGTGAACTTTTGGTACCAATTTTTATGGAGGCACAAACATTCCCTACATTTTAATGAAGTTTTCAACAACTTTGTTTCAGTCCTTAAAATATTTGTGTTTGTAAAAGACACCCCAAGAATATTCGCTCAGGCTAGTAAATTCCTAGATAGAAAGGGGACTTTGGACCAAATGGAAAATTACAATGTTATCAGGATTTTTGGTTCTAAGGAAAATCCTTCCTTTCTTCCATGGAATATATCTGATAGAATGTGTGTTACAGAATTTGCAAGGCAATATAACTTTTGGCTGCACTTTTTTCATGAAAAACGAAAAAAATAATTCATACCTTTGCCTTGGAAAATTTGGGATTTTGTATTCAGAAATATGAACAAAATTGATGAATTCACAAACCACTTCCACAACTTGAATCTCAAGTATGCTGAGAAGATTAGAGGGTTTGAACCTAATGGAATATTTTTGGAACATATGTTAACAGTGGGTTTTAGCAATTCATTTATCCACATTGTTCTACAAGAAGAAGAATATAATAACCTGGGAAATCCTAACCACATTGTTGGTGACTTAGAGACGGTACTCAATACCAATGAATTTTACAAACAGAGAGGAAAGGGTTCCAACGAGAAGAGTTCCCAGTCCCCAACTATTACTCCCAAGACTACAACACCTCAGAGCAGTTCTCCAGCAGCCCACCCATCTAAAAAAGTAATCAATAGTAATTCAGGCGGAGGAGGAGATAAGAACCCCCCTCCAGGAAAAAATGAAATCTCACATAAACTTTCTCTAAGGAAGAAGAGGAATAATAGTGTACAAGAGGAACAATATCACTGCATCAAAAGTCACATCAATAGCTTCTCCCTCGAGGATATGGAGCTCAAAGCTGACATTGAGAATATGTTTCCTAACATTGACTAGCCAGGAGGCATGGCCCACAAGAATCAGTCGTTGGAAATTGTTGAGAATAAGGTATTTGATGAAGAAGAATCATTTGTATTTCAGAGTACTGTCTTTGACAACGAATCTAAAAAAATAATTATTGAGAACTGTGATGTGAAGAATAAAAATGGAAAATGTCGTTCAGAGGTTAACTTAAGAAATATGTGTCCTTCCCAGGTTTTCGGAATCCATAGAGCCATGGATGATGCATTGGACGACTCCATTGGCAGTCTTGAAGCAGAAAATACAAAGTTAAAGGAAAGGATTAAGGAACTAGAAGAGACTTTGATGCCTCTTCCACTCCTTTCCAGCCCTTTGGCAATTGTCAGACCCACCATGCCCGTAACCAAAATAAAAGGATCCTCAAGCTTACTCACATCATCCAGGAGCTATGTAGAGAATAATATCAAGAAGAGAATCACACTGATTAAAGAAGCTTGGGAAATTTCAAAGAGCGTATTTTATTTTGGATCAAGGGCACATGCCTTCCTTGAATATCTATAGGCCGACCTAAAAAATGAAGAAGGTTTCTACCTTCATGTTGTGGTACACTTTGGTATTAAATTTTCCAACATGTCAGAACTAAAGAGAAGAAAGGAGGACCTTCCCTCTCCAAGTCGAATCAACCAACTGAATTCCTGCTAGAGAGAGAAAATAAATAACTTGAACAACATCGTTCAGGAGTGAAGCCAAGCCATAACAAGGAGAGAAGAGCTATTCAAAAGGCTCACGGAGGTGGACCTATCCAGAAGCACTAACGAAGTCCAAGATCCCAAGTTGATCCTTAACTCGTTGTTCCTAACAAAAGAACAGTTCGATGAGCAAGTTGAGATTTTTAACAGATTGTTAATTCAAAAATTCTATGGAATAATTGTATATGATGAGAACGCCATATATAAATGGCTAGTGGATTACTCCGTAAAAAATCAGGATATTGAAGAAGTACTACATGGAATTTCCATTGATCTCTAAGACTTGGAGGGTGTGTTGTTCAATATTTAAATCCGGCATGAAATCAATGTGGCACCCATGAAAAGTTACATCGAATAATGGTTTAAGAAGGCTATCGATAAACTAACTATTGAAGGGCAAGAAGCAGTTGAGACGATTCATGTAACCATTGATGAAAACGATAAAAGGACATCAGCGAGAAAATGAGCAGACGAGTAACCATCATAGTAAGTTTACACTGATCGCATCCTTATTTTCTTGATCAGGTCCTTCATCCAATTATTCCACCTCTTTCACTAGAAAGGTTTAACCAAATACTGATAACTCTTTTTTTCTTCTTACCAAGTCTTGTTGATCCTTCTATCACCCACCGTATTCTTTCTAAAAGATTATTTCTTGTATTTAGTCCCAATACTTACTGATATGGTAGATACCCACATTTACAATTTCAAGAATATGTAACAAACTATATGTTTTTTGAAATTTCAAGAGAGCTATTTTGGGAACAATCTTAACTGTGCTTTGTAACCCTGTTTTTAGAATATAAAGTATTTGAGGTTGATCTATCATTATCTTTATTTGAGTTGTCCATGAATCCACTCTGTTAAAGTTTTCTTGTGCATGCAGATCATTTTTCTTTTATTTTTATGTGATAAAAAATCTTTATCTTAAGCTATGATGGATGTGAGGAAATTTTGCTTATTTTCTTTAATGTTTGAAGTGTGTGATTCCTGGTCCTTTGTCATGAACTTTCTTTAAAAAGAAGACAAAAACATTTTCCTTTTATTGTCTCACAATACTTATTTTTCTTTGAATTACTGCGACAGACCTCTGTCAAGTCCCACATTTTGAATATTTAGAAAATCTAAGAAAATCTAAAGAGGAGTACCACCTCTATAAAAACACAGGGGGATTTACATCCTCGTGAGGTTTCCTTTTCGGTCCTAATGGATTCAAGCGTCAACAGGTATCTAGTGATTTTCCAAAGAAATTAATATTATTTGGACCCCAACCTCCTTCCTCTTTGGGCATAACTATGTTCTTACACTTTACTAAGGGAATGCCCTCATTTTATTTTTTGCCTATCCATAAAATTTTGAAATGTTTTTTTATTCTCTTTTCCATGACATATTTTGGAATGTAAGCCAAAAAATGCTAACATACTGAAATTACTTCTAGTATTGAATTTACCAAAGTAAGTCTTCCCTCATTTAACAAACATTTCTTACACCAATGATTTATTCTAACCTCATTTTTTTTCTAACAACCAGTCCCAATGTCTATTCCCATGATATTTTGGATTAAGAAAGAAACCTACGTATTTAAAACCTACTTTAAAATCAATGTGCTTGAAGTGAAAGAATTGTAACAACTGGATTTCTAGCTCTGTTTTTGAATCATTCAAGATAATTGCATATTTTTATACATTGACTTCCATCTTTACATCAACAATATATATCTCTAGAATTTCCTACAAGAGTTTTGTTTCTCTTGAAGATCCATTACTAAAAAATAGTACATCATCTACAAACAAAAGGTGAGATAGGGAAATTCCCTATCCATATTAACTCTTAAGGTGGCTCCAACACTTCTCGCTTCTAGTATTTCTCTACTTAAACCTTCAACAATGATTAAAAACAACAAAGGGGCCATGGGGAAACCTTGTCTCAATCCCCTTGTGGAATTGAAGAATTTGGATAATGGCCCATTTATTAATACTACAAAAGAGACTGAATTTATACATCCCATGATCCATTTGATAATTAGAAGACTAAAAACCACATGGAGGATCACCAACCCAATATAGATTTGACTTGGTTTATTATATGCTTTTGAAAGATAATGTTTCATAACCATTGTTGGAAGTTTGTTTGACTTCATGGATCATAACCTATTTAGTTTCTCTAGTAGCATCACTATTTGTCTTCCAACCATAAATTGAAATTGTTCCTAAGATATAACCTCTGATAAATTTTCTTTAACTAAGTCCCGATCTTGATCTACTATGCTTGGACTGGATAAAGAGAATTAACTATTGGATCAACAATAGGTTCAACCAAATCCACATAATCAACGGGTTCTTCTTCAACCCCGATGACTATTAGCTTTCAACCTTGGTTTCAAACTATTACTTTTATTGCATATGGAATTGGATTCCAAGGTCAAACTAGCTCATTCCAAGGAAAACCATGCCAACTGAACTGAATTGCTAGTGGTTCATAAGGGTGTAGAATTTCACTCCTACCATATGTTTCTAGGTATTGGGTCACTACCTTATTTCTTTATGTTCAAGGAAGACGAGCTCTTAGCCAATCAAAGGCATTGTTAGAACTTATTCTAGGACTAATATTGTTGACATTTTATAAATCTTCCATGTGATCTTTTGTACTATATTATTGATAATTTCAATTTGATATTTTATGAAATCAAGTGGTCCTTTTCCCCTCCCATACTAAAGTTATTTACAAAGTTGATGCCATATTTTATTAGGTTTCTTTAGCATTATGCCATATGTGTTAAACACGCATTATGCACATACCAATGTTACATTAAATGCAACATACTCTAAGATGTATAATGTTTGGTCTTATATGCATGGGATCGAACATTATATATTTCATAATGTACCATAATCAATACAACATT
>JZKD02S0489614.1:357086-375577 GCA_000966675.3 Picea glauca
CCCTAGCTATAGTGCAACCTGTGAGAATGGGTCATTCTCGCACCCTGCCTATATAGCAACCTGCAAACTTCCTTTTTTATAAGGTTTTTACATAGGAAAATGCAACTTCTTTTCTGAGGAAAAGTTCTTCTCCCTTATCTCTTTAGTAACTCAGGCCACTGACCCCTTTGAAGGCAACATATAGGTTTACATCATTAACGTCATCCCATTAACGATCATAGGGATGACGAAAATAATGTGTAACATAGAGGTTGAGGGTTCAAACCCGACAACCCTTGTTACATTACAATTTAGGCACTTAACAAAATTTAAATCAAAATATGCTTCGATGGGATTTACAATTGGTGTATTTGGCACAACAGTTAGACTTGTGGGTCGTCAGCGCAAAGGTCCCAGGTTCTACCTCAGTCGATGCACCCTTCGTAACTATTTTAATACCAACAAAAACTTAAATAAAGAATATGCCTATTTCTGTTATAATTGTTGTCGTTGGAGAAATGATAAGACATTGGAACCATATGTCAGAGGTCACGGGTTTGCTTTTGTCTAGCCCAACAATTTTCCAACCCTTAAGCCAACTTGGAAAATTGGAGGGTTCCACGTGGAAACATCTGATTGGGCCACATCACCTGACCATACACCCAGTCAGCTTCCCTGACAACATGCCATGTCACCATCATACTGCCACTTGTTTCCTACCATGTCAACATCGCACATTCCATGTGTCTGTCGTACAGTGCAATGCATCATCTGCATAGTCCACATGTCATATGTACAGTTCCACATGTCATCCTTCCAGTGATTCCACATGGCACCTACCTTTTTCCATTTTTCCCTGTTTTTCCAAAACTTCAGAAGACCATATATTTCTCATGCGACGTCTGTTTGACCTCGTTCAAGTTGCGTTGGAAATCTCTTGTCAAGCTCTATGCAATGGAGTCATTTTCATCGGAATTTTATACTATCATTTTTTTAGCATTCTTAGATCTACCTGGATCAAAAATAAAACCTCATAATGTAACATCGACAAAAACATTTGTGAGAGTGTATTATGAAAGCAACAATGAAGGGGAAAAATGTTATGTAAGCTCTATCGACATAATAATCTTTTAGAATTTGACCCAGAATGGAAAATAACCCCTTTTGTTGGATATATACAACTAAGGGATTCCACATCATTCTTTGATAACCGTGTCCAATGGAAGTGTTATCACCATAACAAATTCAGTGTGAAATCTAGTTTCCAGGACTTAACAGGGTGCTAAACTGATGTGGAGGCATGAAAAACTAGAGGAAAGGGCCAAGTCTAGCGGGAGGAGGATAAATATAGCAACAGTGTGGAGTTGATGGGACCTGACGGGTCACAGAACGTGGGTGCTACAGATCAATGGTCGGGGATCGTTTTGGGGGGAGGACTTGTGAAAAGGATAATTCCTGAAATTGGGCCGAAAAGTAAACTGTGGTTTCAGGTTGGGACCACATGATGCCACTAGGTGAATTTTGGGGCGATAAGTGGGTTTCCCCAAACCACTCTCCCTTGTTCCCGAAATAGGGAAAGTATATAAAGGAAGCACTTGTCATTAATTTATTATTTTTCAATTACTGGAACGTTGAAATTTGTCGCGACCACTGCATTCAAACTGAAGCTCAGCAACACGCCAATATCACGCCTTTTCCTCTCATTTACAGGTATTTTTCATCGCCACCATGGACCCTGTCATTATGTCAGTAGTAGAGAAAGAACCCATGTCAAACGAAGAATCCCTAATTGACAAAGATTCAGATGTGTTCGACACTGAAATCATCATTTCACCCATCTTTGTGTCCATAGATAATATGTCTGACAATGTAGGGAAACATATACCCTTCCTTGAATCATTTCTAGCCACCATAGTCCCTTATGTTGTCAAGGTCGCATTCCCTTTCCCTAAATTCATAGGTTGGTGCGCAGAGAAATATTCATAGGAAGATATTTTTTTCTTAAATAAACAAGGGTCTGAGGTCTTCTGTAGAGTAGAGAGTCTGTCAATTTGAAGCACCCTCGACATAACAGAGTCCTCCTCTGTAGTGTATGAACCATTTGAAGAAGAAAATATAATGATGGTTTACAAGGAATGTCCCTCAGAAGTCAAAGACCTATTTTTGCAAACAATTGTCAAACCAGAGCATATTTCTGAAAGTCTATCCCTACCAATGAGTGTAAATATCATGCTTATTGAAGTCCAATGGGTCTATTCCATACTTAGTCATATTTTAGGTCTAGATAATGACAAGTATGTGGTCGAGGTCATGTTAGGTTTTTTTTTGGAGTTTTTCCAGTCAAATTCCAGTCAGTCAATTTGCATCAGCTTTGATAAATTCATAGCTGATAATATCCACAGGCAACTAGTGAATTTTTAGTCACTAAGACATTTCAAGTATTACACATACTTGTTGAAGATTTTCCTAGAGACAAACAAGAGAGAGTTCCCTGAAGCATCATTCATATCAACTGAATGTAAAAGAATAACAATGCTCATTTTTATCAACAAGGTCATGTCCAGGGTTTACATCCTGATTTTCAACACTAGCCTGCTAAGAGTCCTAGATGACATGAGGAGTTATTTACAGCCAAATATAGAAGATAGAGTGGGGGATTGGGTGTTGTTCATGCATTCAACAATGATATGGGTTTATTCTTGTCATGAATCCCCCTATCTTCTGCCTTTTTTTTTGACACCCAAAGTCTTTGCCTTGGAGTTCATCAGGAAAAGAATCATATCAGAGACACAATACTTCCTGAAACTACACAAGGCATCCAACCTCAAATTCCCTTTCATCATTGGACCCTTCATTATCAAGACAAGATCATGCTTATCTCAGGTCCAAGAAAATCTCAAGGAGTTTGGATTTGCATAGATACAGGGAAGAATATATGATCCACATCAGATCATATCCAAGAGAAGACTGATGAACAAAGATTCCCCCTATGAGCATGAACATGTTGAAGGTTTTGACAAATTTTAAAATCTAGATGTATGTGCTGATATGGAAGAAATATTGCAACCAACTCAAACACAACAAGTGGAGGCACCCTGCAACATACTCAAATACAACATACTCCTCAGAAGCTGATAGTTAAAGTCCCCAAGGTAAGTGTTTACAACAAAATAAGCAATTCAGAGGCCTTGGACACCAAGAGACAGTAGAGTATCCCTAAAAAGATGAAGATCACACAATCCCCACAGATAGTGGATTTAGAGGAGGAAGAGCCTAAAGAACAAGTAAACATGGATATGGTGGAGAGTGGCACCAGCAATGTATAATTTGGGAAAGGAAGCAAGCTCCAAAGTGAAGGTAGCTCAAGGAATTTTAGCAGCAAAAAACACATCTTTGATAAGGCATCTAGAGCAGCCTATCAAACTAAAGAAGATTTGGCAAAGCAATATGCTGAGAAAGGAAACTTAGCTATGAGTAAAATGAGGGAGTTAATCCGTGAAGTAGAAAATATATCTCAGCATAAGTCTTCTCTGTTCACAGTGAGAGATGTAGAGAAGAAGATCTTTAATATAGTAGTTGCAAATGAGGATAAAGTATCTGAGATCAATCTAAAATATGAAAACATCAGTGCTCCAGACAAAGTGAAAATCCACAGGAATACCAGTGACATGTTGTATTCAGATTACTTGGGTCTAAGCCTAAAGAATTCAAAGATGTTAACTTATGAAATTAAGTTGGAAGGGAAGTTGAGGCAAGAAAAATCATCCACCAGAGCTTGGAAAACGCAGGTCAAGAGGCTAGAATCTGAAGGCCCTTAGGGAGTGAAATCCTCCTTAGAAGAAAAATACAAGTTGATCCAAATCTTGAAGAAGAAACTAAAAATGTCTGCCACCGAAGCATCCACAAACAACAAAACTAGTTTCTTTAGAACAAAAGAAGGAGGCATTTTGACAAGAGGCATTGAACTACAAGGCCAAGGTATTACAGCTAGAGTAAGAAAAAGTGAATTGGTCACAAGGGAAGACATAATTACCAAACATGGTTGTAGTTTTACATTCTACTGCAGAAGGTAGGCCAAGCACTGAAGGACTTTTCCAAGCTATGTCACAAGTTAGCGTGAAGGTGGGATAAATCAAAGGTCTAAAGGGAGATATAGAGAAATTGAAGCAGGAAATGAAAACAAAATATGATAGGATGGCTCAAATCCAAAAGGAGAATCAAGCTTTGCAGGAAAGAGTAGACAAGATGAAAACAAGGTTAAGAGGCAAAGGATTGTTGCAGAGAGCCAAACACATCATTTGGGATTCTATTGTTGTTGAATCTGCCAAGTTTAGGGTGTACTTGAACTTCATCAATGACAAAGATAGCATGGCCATCACGGCCAGAAGCAGGTGCACTGTTGTAAATGAGACCCTAGAAAAGAAACCATCAGAGTGGGCCATAAACCTACTAAATTCCATCCCCACTGTAGAACTTCAAACCATTTGGGTCAAAGATAGGACTGCATTGATCATATTGGCCAGGAGGGTCATTGCCAAGCATATACTACTAAAATCAATCCAAACCAAGCCCATACAGATGGATAAAAGTATACAAGAATTCAAGGATATGCTTGAAGAGTTTTTCATCAAAGGCCTCCGACCATTTTAGGATGGAAAAGGAAAATTGTATGATCAGGAGGAACAAAACTCTCTCCTCGTCCAATGCAGAATGGATCACTCCAAGTTTGAAATCTTGGAGGAAAACTTGAAAGAAGAAACCTTGGTGGAATATTTGATCACAGATTTTGAGATCTTGAATCATTTCAAGACAATGAAGATAACATTGTCAGTCATGACGTATGCCTCTTGCATTGAACTAGAGATCCTAATCAAATAAATGATGGACTACGATATCCCTTCAAACTTGCAATGGAAGGAGATAATGCAGTTGGGTAAAACAAGGTGAATTTTTCCAGGAACCAACAGATAATTCCCAGGTGTCACCAAAATGGAAGATCAGACAGATGACCAAAATGGAACAAATGGAAAAGGCAGAAGTTGAAGAGTCAGAGGAATCGATAGTTGGTTCATGAAACATTTTTTATTATTAATCATTGTAATCGGTTCCATATCGAAATTGTCAGATGTAATTATTGTAGTCAGTTTTAGAAGCTGTAACATTTCAGTTCAACTATTTTAATCGATTTCTAATTGAAGGAACTCTAATTGTATAAATGTTAGAACTTCCAAATGTATTAATGTTGGCAGAAGTGCAAGGGCACCTTTTTAGTTGTTCTGAACTCAATTGTAATTTTCTGGAGCTGAATTGAATACATATACATGAGATTTTGAAGTCTCTATGAAAAGATTCTAATGACGGTGATATGAGTTTTGTCTTCTCTCCTTGTATGTATTTCCCGTGTTCTTTAATTACATTTTCACTTTCTTCTGTTTAAATTGGATAGTTTAAAATCCCATAATTCATCTTGTGGTGCTCTCGGCTTAAGAAATTTCATTAATGATCTAATGCAATTACTTGTTTCCTTTTTCTTATTACACTCTGCAAACTACAATTTATAACTCAGGTTCATCACCTCACTTAGCCTTTATCCTTTGGAGAGTTATATTGGCCAATTAATTTTTTCATTGAATATCAGAATTTTGACTCCATAGCTCTAAGTGTCCGTCGCCTTCCTTGCCAGCAAATTTATAACCCCCCCCAAAAAAACAAACTAAACCTAGCCATTGATTTCCAAAGAAACACCAAGTGACACGAGATCCCTCTCTGATATGAGAACGCTAGTACCCATCTCTAAATTTGATTTGTAGGTTACCTCTATCATTTGTTTATCAGTTGAAAATTTTTACAGAGTGCTAATAGGAAGAATGCTTGGTTTATTGCACAAAAGAACTAGAGTTGTAGCCTCTGGGTAAGAGGAGAACTCCATAAGCCCAATATTTTTCTCATTTCACATTATGCATAGGTTAATTTTTCTACCCATGCTGAATTCATGGCCAATACCTGAGAATAATACATTTCCCATTGCATATAACATATATATTTTTTCGATGTGAAATGTTATGGAAGGGTGCCAACAAAGATGGGAACAAGCCACAAAGGAGATGAGGCGAAGACATGCTTTTAGTTACCACAACCTCATGGTGGAATTACAGTGAATAAGGAGGTATATTTAATGCATGGAGAAGTGTGTAAATCGATGGGTTGGATTGTGATTCCATTACCCTATGATCTAGCTCCCTGTACCCAATTATCGGTTTTATTATGACCCGGAAGAGGGGGTGGAAGATGTTAGAATATAATGGATGTGCTCATTTTACCATTGACAATATCGCTATTGTCACCCAACCATAGGCCGAAGCCACCCTCCGAGCACCTTAACCTTGACAGAGAATCACTCCGAAAGCAAACCCTAGGCTAGATAGCCAAACAAAGGGTAGCACTCCTTTCCCCAAGGATAGAACACCAACAAGAGCTGATCAGATAGTCCAAACCCTAACCAAGAGATAGTCCAAGATAAACGTGATCTACTAGCTATAACAGCTGTAATGGAAACTCTCCTCCAAAATTGCGCACAAAACTGGGCACTGTCGTGTGCACAAGTTCTTCTCTGCAATTCTGAGACTATCTTCCAAAATGAAGACCGGCCTCCTGTATTTATAGTAATTCTGGCTAACTTTCTGGGCCGACTTCTCATTCTGGGTATCTGTTTGTTCAGTATATATTATTTCTTCTGGTTGACTTCTTGTCTTGGAGGCTAATAACCTAATACACGTTATCTTCTTGAGCCGACATGTCTTCTAGGGTTATTAGCCAACTCATTAGGGTTTCTTCTTGCTTCCCGGAGTATTCTATTCTCGTCATGTTTACACGTGGAGGTAAATACCTCCCGAAGCTACCATAATATCAACACTCCCTCCTAGCTAGGGAGGTATTACAGGTAATGGTCTTTAGCACAAACATACCATTCACCCGGTAGCATAAACATAGTTGTATAGACTATCTCATGACTAGATCATGAGCACCATCATCACCATCAGTGTCATCAGCTGCATCATCTCTCGGAACCATACTCTATCTAAGTAATCAGACATGATGCTCACTCCACATAGTGACACAAGAACCATTTTTTGTCTGGGAAAACTCTGTTCATTGATCATCCATCTAGCTGATAATCATTTTCAACACTGTTGATAGTCTTCAAGTCAATTGGAAAAATATCATTCAATAGAACACAATTGTGTCTATCCATAGTAGTACACAACTACAATCCAATGGTATACTACCACACCAAGTAGCACATAGGTACTTGATCAAACCGTGGAACACATCCACCACAGTAGTATACTATCTAGAGACATACAGTCCTCATAACAATAATCTGATATCAACCTCCACAGAAACAATGTTATGATATAAACTGAATCATCTAGGCCATTCTTCCACTCACATCTGTGAGATCTCGGAAGAGTATCTACCCTAAAAAGGGTAAGACATCAATGATGAGATATATGAACTATTCTTCTCAAGAAAGGAAGAATAACTTTCCTGTTTTTTTGAGCCTGGACCATTCCCCACCTTGGGCCATTCCTCCGACACTAAACAAAGTGTAACCTGGAGAGAATGAGTCTACCCTAAGGAATGTCTCTCCCTAATTGCTGAACCTAGACCATTCCCCACCCTGGGCCATTCTTCCGACACTAAACAAAGTGCATCCTAGAGAGAATGAATCCACGCTAAAGAATGATTGTCCGAACCATTTCCTATGTTAACCATAAGAGGAAATGATTGTCATGCACCAACCTCCAAAACAGACCATTCCTCATGTTAACCACGATGAGAAATCATTGTCCACTGAGACGGTATAGTCTTATTGAGTAACCCTCAAGAAGAGAGACTTCCCTAGACCATTTCCCATGTTAACCACAATGGGAAGTCACTGTCTATGGTACATCAACAATCTGGACTATTTTCCGAACTGGAAAATGTCTGTCCATCAAAAATCTCAATCCACTTTCCGAACTAGAAAGTATTTTCTCATATTAGACCATTTTATGAACTAAAAAAAAAATGACTTTCCATCAATCAATAATACATCAGTGCTCCCTCTCAACATGGGAGTCATCTCTTGCTTTTTCAATAAGGAAGTCGTCTCCACGAGCTCCATCTTGAGTACACAAACTCTTTCATATTGGACAAAATCTTTACCAAAATGTTTGCTTATCTGCTCATCTGTGGAGATATGTATTGGAGAACCACTTTCTCCTTTCTGGACTTCATCACGGATAATGTAATTCTTGATTTCAAATGTACTTCGTTCTGGAACACTAGTTTTCTCTGAAGGTTTCATGTAGCTCTGATCAATAAAGTATATCTTTGTTGGAATACTGGAACATATCCATGTGGCACTTCTTCTGTCATCATGAGATCTGATCTTCTGAGTAATCATCTTGATACAATATCTCTGTTATAGAAAATCTTCACCACGCTTATGCTATGCACTGGAGTTTCTCCACCAAGTTATCTTCTTCTATCTGCATACAAGGGTCTCTTTTTGGTATGATTCAAAGTCTTGAGGTTTCTCTTCATACGCTCTTTTCTAAATTTCTTTGGAGAACAGTATTTGCATTCATCTGATGTAGAAATCCAACCCATGGATATTGCAGATGATATAAAGACTCATGTAGAGGTATGTCTGATTTATTGGAACAAGTAATCATCATAGTCTTCCCCCTCCATCCGGGAGAACCTTTAGTTCTAGATATTGCAATGCTTTCATATATATACATTGTTCTTCATCACAACTTTCAGTTCCTCTGCTTGATTGATTTTATTGAGTTCATATCAGGTTGGTTCTTTTTTTATTCTTAATACAGTGACTGGTTGTTTTGGCTTCTCTTTCTTTCTTGGAATCTACGTGGTCTTCTTGAAGTTTTTCTTTAGCTCTTGGGTCCATGGAGTTTCTTATAGATTCCATGCCCTAAATATTTCACTTCTTCCTTTCATTATAGAATCATGGATGTGGATGGACAACCGGGGATACTTTAAGGCTTCTCTTCTAAGAAGACTTCTTCTGAGGTTGAACTGAACACGTATTGTCTTTCATGGCTGCTACCATGGATATATACTTCATCATCTTTAATGGATCATAGGATTAGCTCCCTCCTAATCCTTGCTTCATGTATGAATGCATATAATAGGTTCCCCCCATCTAACATAGTCCACGCTTCCGTCTGCATCTTTATTGTCTTCTGCAATATATAATCAGCTCCCTCCGTCTAACAGAGTCCACGCTTTCGTCTTATTGTCTTCTGCAAAACATCATAAGGCTTTCTCCAATTTCCTCTTGATTGTTGACTTCTTTCTGTCTTTTCTTCTTCTAAGTCTCTTCATGATTGATTCTGATTTTGCTTATCTTGTAATAGCTTCCACATGATTTGTTTGATTTATTTCATCCTTTCATATGTATTATCTAACTTGTATAATGATATAAATCCTTATCTTGTTGTTCTTCCATAGGTATAGTTCTTCTTGGAACACATTATATTCCAAGAGATAGATATACAAGATATGTATAGAGACGATGCAAACAAGATGTATACAAGAACTAAGAAAAGTATTGTTACCTTTAGAAGAAGAAGTCTCTTTCATCCTGCTTAGTCTTCTTTGTAGGTTCCTTTTCTTCTACAACTGATGCTTTGTTTTTCTCCTTATTTTCTTTAGCTCGGGACAATGATTCTTGTATTGACCATACTTTCGACAATTGAAGCATTGTATTTCTGAAATCTCTTTCTCTTGATTTGGCTTCCTCCTTGAACCAAGCTTCCTTTTGTTCCTGAAATTCTTGAATCTGATTGTGAAGGCTTGATCATCGTACTTCTTTTAGGGTTTCTCTTTTGCACTGATCCTAGATTCTTCTTGAGCACAACAAATCCAAAGTTCTTCAAATGTAGGATACTCCTTCCTTGTGTTAATTCTTGCGGCAAATGCATCCCATGTTTTGGGAAGACTATCGAGTACTATGTTTACCAATTCCTTCTCTGAAATGATCTCTTCAATATCTTGTAGTTGATCTCTTAACTAAGATATCCTCACAAAGTATGATGTTATGTTGTCGTCATCATTCATCTTCATTTCACAGAGCTCATTCTTTAGACTCATTACTTGTCCAATGTTTCTGACTGAGAAGAGGTTTGCTAGGGCATCATATATCTTCTTTGATGAGTCAATATGGGAGATGTAGGGTATCAAGTGGTATTTTATAGAGTCCACTATGATACTCATGGCATTTATGTCACCATATTTGAAATTCTCCATAACTGCAACGTTCTGCGGTTCCTTCTCTTTTCCTTCTTCAAACTTTGGTTCCATGATCTTTCCTTTCATGATATCCAAAACTTTATTCTTGGCAAGGATGAGGTAAATCCTTGTCTTACACGCTCTGAAGTTAGAAGCTCCATCTAAATTGTTTTCTGACTTTATAGAGTAGGTCATGGATTCTTTGACTTGGTCAACCCTATATTTGACCAAAAACTCAAACTTGATGTCTTGGATTGCTGAGAGTACCAGGAGATGTGATAGGCTAGGGTGCACTGATATATCCATAAATTAGATCAATCCATTCACTTAAGGTTCCTCAACGAGAGGATTAGTTTTTATGCAACTGCACCTGCTAGTAACACTAGCGACAATGCTATGGTGACTGCTCCTGCTAGAAACCCTAGTGGAAGTTCTTCAATGAGCTTAATATCCTTATGACTATGTTTCCTTCCAGTGGTTAGACTAAATGAAGGAGGTGTGGGCCCATAACCTGTTATAATATAATGTATGTGCTCATTTTACCATTGACAACATCGCTATTGTCACCCAACCATAGGCTGAAGTCACCCTCCGAGCACCTTAACCTTGACAGAGAATTACTCTGGAAGAAAACCCTAGGATAGATATCCAAACAAAGGGTAGCGCTCCTTTCCCCAAGGATAACACACCAACAAGAGCTGATCAAGTATTCCAAACCCTAACCAAGAGATAGTCCAAGCCAAACATGACCTGCTAGCTGTAGCAGCTGCAATGGCAACTCTCCTCCAAACCTGCATACAAAACTGGGCAATACAGTGAACACAAGTGTTACTCTGCAATTCTGAGACTACCTGGTAGAATGAAGACTAGCCTCCTATATTTATAGTAATTCTAGCTAACTGCCTGGACCGACTTCTCATTCTAGGTATCTGTCTGTTCAATATATATTATTTCTTCTGGCCGACTTCTTCTCTTGGAGGTTAATAACCTAATACAAGTTATCTTCTTAGCTGACATGTCTTCTAGGGTTATTAACCAACTCATTAGGGTTTCTTCTTTCTTCCCGGAGTATTCTATTCTCGTCAGGTTTACACGTGAAGGTAAATACCTCCTGCAGCTACCATAATATCAACAAAAGATAGACTTTTGAAAGAAGATACAAACTAATGGAGGATATTATCCATCTGATGGTAAGGGACACCAAGATTTCATCATTAGAAACCTCCACCACAGTTCTTCTCATAAGGACTATGTTTCAGATTGAACGATTGGTTACATGAGGTAGTGAAACATCTTTGGGTTGGGGGGAGATGATGGGCGCCTTAAACACCATCTTTTTCATACCCATAATTTTTCTTTTTGGCCACTTTGTCTATCATTCCAGTCATTCCTTGAGCTTATTCTTGATCATAAGGATACATTTTTCCTAAGGTACGCCTCCCCATGATTTATGCCATTTTAAGTGATTATGCTATTGTGATTAGGAGAAAACTAACACTTTTATGCTTACTCATGGAAGGGCTTGTGAGACATTGTTCTAGACATGCAGTCATAAGTGGTACCACAGTTGTTGCAACACCTACCAGTCACGTTGTTGCAACACCAACCAATCATATTGCTACAACACCTACCAGTCGCGGTGTTGCAACACCTACCAGTCACGTTACTGCAACATCGACCAGTCATGTTGTTGCAACACCTACCACTCGCGTTGTTGCAACACAACACCAACTACTAGTCATGTTGCTACCATACATTCTAGTCACCTTGTTGCAACACCTATCAAGCCATTTTCATAACACCAACTATCGGTCATTGTTGTAACACATATTGTTGACCATTTTCGTTACACCACCACCATGAAGTCATTACACCACCTCCATAAAGTCATTACACCACCACCATGAAGTTTTTACATGATTCGAAAAATCCTTAGATGTTGATTAGTTTTTAAATACATATAAACATCTACTTGATCTTCGAAATAATAATGATCGCTTGATTGTTTTCGATTTACATGTGAAATTCTTATCTAACCAAATACACTTCGATGATAAATAACTTACAAATTACTAAACATTAAATGAACAACCATGATATAATCACATAAACAAGTTTCATAATGGAGTTCACCCAATTTAGGCTACATCTTCGAATCCGTTTCCAATAGAGACCTCTTTATTAATTCTCAAATGCTTGTGTTTTACAATGACCTTTTTATGCATTTCTCAAACCAAAAAACATAGTTCACCATTCTATTCCTTGCAAAAAATTTTGAAAATGAGTATAAAGTTCTTAAAATTTCGTCAAGGGACCCCTTGGCATGCTTTATGATGTAACCTCAAATCCTTACTTCCCTTGGCACGAAATTTTAGATCGTACTCTGCATATTAATTAGTTTGTCCTTCTTCTTGGGCCACACACCCATTAAATAGGGCATGAGCCCCTTAACCACCATATGAAACTATTGGGTGGCAATAAATATTTTTTAGCGGGAAGTTATAACAAGGCCTGCACCTTTGGCATATTGGTTAAGTTGTTGGTATTATTTGGTGTGAACCCCTCTATTGTCGGCGTTCATTATCACTTATGGAATAAATTGAAATGTTTGTTAACCAAAGTTGTTAACACCCAATCACGCTGAATGTTATGGTTATATGGAATAACATACGATCCATGGGCTGGGGGATTATCCCTCGACCCCTTTCCTCGTTGAATAAAATTTTGATAAAGTTTAAATATATGTGCCAATGTATATGGTTAAGTCTCATGTGTGTGGTGTATTAGCAATGAAGGTTTGTGTAAGGCTTTGGGAGGTCACAGGTTTGACCCCCGTAAACTCCCATAAAATTTTAATACACATAAACCATAATTCCCCAATGGAAGTTTCCACGTGGTAGCCTCTCATTGGTTTATCCATGCCATGTGTCAACAAACGATTATTCCACATGTATGTACGAATGCCAACACACCTTCCCAATCAACGTACGACCATGCCACGTGGGACCTTAGGGTGTGGCCACATCATCATCATATAGTTGTATGACCATGCCACATGTCACCTTAACCCCTTTGACTTGAACCTTTGACCTGGTTGACTTGAACTTTGACAAGCCATATATTTTGCATACAAATTTTTTTTGAGATTATTTTTATGTTGTTGGAAATATATCGTCGATCTCTATGCATTGATGGCATTTTCGAAAGAATTTGGGACAATTTAATTTTGAGCATTTATGAACCTTTCTTGAACTTTGTGGATGTTCTAGATCCTCCTAGACCTTTATGGGCATTCATGGATCATTCCTCCCCATTGGAAGCCTTTTGGACCACCAAAAGTTTTGATTACTCAACAACTAAGTGAGGGAGTTCCCTCACCCTTTCAATCTCCATACATTGTTTTTTACTTGGTTTTACCCCTTTAAGACCAACTCGAAGATATTTCACATAACCTCACTTTGAAGTCTTGATTCTTCTATCGAGAATGACATCTTCCTATAACTCGTCCAGATATTCTAGAGAAAAATCATTAACTGTCGAAACCCAAATACTTTCATCTTCATCCATAATCATAGGAGGCTCATAAAGCTTCAAATTCTCAACATTTACCACTGAATACATTTGCATGTAGGCTGGTAGATCTAAAAAAAAGGCATTAGTACCAATCTTCTCCAAGATATTGAATGGACCATATCGGATTGGCCTTATCTTTTTACCTTCACCTTTCATTTTATCTATGATAATATGTAACCATGCTTGATCACCGACTTCAAATTGATGATCAACCCGATGTTTTTCATGCCTCATCTTATATTTTTCTTGGATTTTCTCCAATTCTCCATGTACTTTTTGATGTACTTGTTGAATTCTGTTAATGAACCTTTTAGCTTTATCTGTATCATCATGTTCATCTTCATTAACTTCTTCTCCAAGAGAAAATTCCATAGGTGATTTAGGAAAGTACCTTAAACATACTTCAAAAGGAGTTTTCTGAGTAGAAGAATGCATGGCATGGTTATAGGCATGTTGTACATAAGGTAATTTTTTACCCCATAACTTAGGATTCTTGTTATAGTATCCTCAAAGTAGATGTACCATTATCTTGTTTACCAGTTACGTCTATCCATCTATCTGCGGATGAAAAGTTGTGCTCTTCTTTAACTTAGTTTCCATGAGCTCCCATAAATGACACCAAAACTTTCCCAAAAACCGAGATTCTCGGTCTGATATAATAGATGTAGGAATTCCAAAATGAACCCATACATTAGTAAAGAACATTTATGTTGTTTGTTTAGTTGTCACCTAGTTTTTTCATGGTATCAAAATACACATCGTGTTGATCTATCCACGATGACATATAGATAATCATGACCTGTCATGGACATCGGTAAACCCCCTACAAAATCCATGGAGACACTTTCCCATGGATGAGAAGGTACTAGAAGTGGTGTATATAACCCCAAAATTTTGTTGCTAGGCTTGTGTGGCACACATTTATATACTTGAAAATTGTTTCATTTATTTGAGGCCAATAACAATATCTCTACATCTAGGAAATTTTCTTACCAACCCCAAAATGACCATAAATGAGATATGGATGATCTTCTCTTATTATATTTACTCTTTCAACCCTAGGTATACAAATATTTCCAAGATGATATAATAAATTTTCTTGTATATAATAATTTGACTATTGATTTCCATGAGTTAATCCATCATATACCTCTTTAAAATCTCCATCCTTATAAAAAAAAATTGCATAGATTTCAATAGTTAAAGGATTATACCTGAGTATTGTAGATGCATTAACCATTGGTCTTGACAACATATATGCAACCTTGTTATGAATACATTTCTTATACTTGATTACCAAATGAAATTGTTGTAAGAAACCCATCCACCTAAAGTGTCGTGATTTTTGTAGCTTGGTCTATGACTGCAAATACTATAATGGTTGATGATTTGTATGAATTATAGTTTCCTTTTCCATTAATTAATGCCTCCATTTCTTTACACTTTGTACCAACGCATACAATTCCTTATAATATGTTGGATAATTAATCACAACCTATGTAAAAGTATTAGAATGATAACATATAGTTTTACCTCATTGCATCAAGACTACTCCCATGGCATATCTGCTTGCATTGGTTTGAATCTAAAATGGATGTTGTAGATCTAACAGAGCCAAAACTGGTGTGGTGCTTATCTTTTTGTTCAATCTCTCGAAGGATTTCTAGTGCTTCCAGCCCCATTGAAAGACTTGTTTAACACTTGTTAGTGCATGTAGAGGAGTTTCTATGTATGAGAAATTAGCAATGAATTTCCTCCAATACTATGTTTTGTTGGAAAATGTTTAACAGGCAGCGTATGCTTGTCATTGATGGCAAGAATAGCAGTGAAGATGGCATGAGTACAGGAAGAATGTAACATAAGGGCATTAGAATTATCTTAGGAAGAAGCTGCAGAGAAAGCTCGATAAGTTCAGAAGAGATAGTGAAAAGGATTGTTGGCAGGTTTAACAGGCAAAGTGATCTTGTCATTGATGGTAGGATCAGAGTGTGCATCAATGGAAAAACAGGAACAAAGTAAGCTCAGGAGGAATTAGCGCAGAGTCGAATGCAGTGCGTAGGTGTGCACCAGGGATGAGGTTAACTCACTGCTAAAGCTCAAGAGAGATAGCGTACTCAGGATCTCAGGCAAATCAAAGGTTGAGGCCCTTGACACTTGGAAATTATTCCAAGTAAGGAGGATGAGTAAGCTCAGGAGGAGAAGCATCAGTGATCGTTGTATCTCTTTCTAAATTCCTGAAAGAAGGAGGACCATCAGATCTATTTGTAGACAAGAAGAACGCGCAGAAGAGGAGGACAGATCTTAGGCGTCGGATCCGAGCATAAGATCCGACCATTGTTGGATCAGGGACAACCTGAACATTCATTAAAGTGAAAAAAGAGGCGAAATGCGAAAGGACAAATTATGTTGGTCTGACTCCATTTCAGGGTTTCATAGATTGGGACTTGAAGGTGTCAAGAACTCACACGGTGAAGTGGAGAAATTGCGAGAAGATCTGGACCGTAGGATCTGGGGTAAGTACGAAGGACCAATAGCCGTTAGATATGGTGAAGTTGCAAGGCGGATATGACAGTCGTGGTCCGTTGGATCAAGAGGATGCGTGGCGAAAGATCAAAACACCACAAAGACTCCATTTCGGAGTTTCGCGGGTCAGGAAATTCAAAGGAAAGAGGCTCAAACTCGCGATATGAGAATTCACGAAAATATCTTGACCGTCAGATCACCAAGGAATGTGGACCATTGATCAAGCATGAAGAAGTCCTGTGAAGTGTCGAAATCATGACAAGATCTTAAGCATTGGGTCCATAGGACACGTGGCAAAAAATCGTCATGTCACTGATTGGAAATTCAAAGGAACAGGGTTTGATCTTAGCCGTCAGATCAAGGTTTGATCTTGACCATTGATCTGAATCCATCTCGGAATCTCAACTATTGTGACTTGGAGTGATGAGATCCTTCATCAGAGGAACTGTGAGATGCAAATTCACGAAGATATCTGGACCATCAATACACCAAGATTCTGGACCGTTGATCCAGCTCCATCTCGGAGTTTCACCTATCGTGACTTGGAGTGACGAGAACCTCCATTTAAGGAACAACGAGATGCAAGATCACGAAAAGATCAGGACCGTAGGATCACCAAGAACGTGGACCATTGATCTGAGCTCCATCTCGGATCTTCGCCTATCGTGACTTGGAGTGGAGAGAACCTCCATCTAAGGAACAATGAGATGCGAGATCGCAAAAATATCAGGACCGTCGGATCACTAAGAACGTGGACCATTGATCTTAGCTCCATCTCAGAGCTTCGCCTATCGTGACTTGGAGTGACAAGAACCTCCATCTAAGGAACAAAAAGATGTGAGATCGTGAAAAGATTTGGACCCTTGATTCATCGAGATTATGGATCGTCGATCAAGGTCGATGAAGATCATGAGTTCGCAGTGCCTTTTAGAGTAGCTTGTGGTCACCGTGTATGGTCACGTGGAGGAAGGACCTAGTGCAGATGAGCTCCACCTCGGAATTTAGGGGATCACGTCTGGGAGTGTCGAGACACTGGATCATACGAATGTCGAAATAACGAAAAGGTGAATTGTCAGTGTAACCGGTGGTCATTGCATGTGGTCACGTAGAGGAGGGAGCTAGAGCAGCCAAGCTCCTTTTCGGAGCTCATGACATGGAGACTCAAGATGTCTCATCGCAAAATCTCTGAATTACGAAAGTTTGAAATGGGTAAATAATGAAAATACCCTTCACAGTTAATCCAACGATGGAGGTGAACATGAGCATGATCGGAGGGCTAATATTGATCCTCACAGTGTAACTGCTAGAAACCATTGATGGTTTCTACCAGAGGATGCGAAGAGACTTCTGTGTGATTTCCAGAGGAGCTGAAGAGTTACAAGGAATCTGTCAGTGGAATGAAGACGATTCGTGGAGGAAATTGAAAGTTGGATGAGGGTTGGAGCCTGTAACTGAAACAAAAACGATAAGCTTGACTATGCCAGAGAAGACGAAGAGGCTCAACTGCCAGAGAGGCTGAGGAATCTCAGCATAACACCCAGTGATGCTGAACGTGTGGGAAAACCGCCAGAGAAGCTGAAGAGTTACCATGATGATCAGGCAGAGAACTCGAGAGGTGGAGGATATCGGTGCAGTGTGAGTATGCAGAGGATTGCGCGCATTGCATGCACAAGGTGCACAAAATCTATAAGTACATGATACAAAGAAGAGATGGGGTTGGTGTTGTTGTTGGAGTTGCTGTGGTTGTTGTTGTTGAAGGTGATTCATGTGTGAAGAAGGGGGAGAGTGCAGAAGATGAATTGAACAGAAGAGGAACTGTGCAGTGAATGGACATGGCACATAGAGCATAAAAAGTAGAAGAACAAACAGTGAAAGTCATGTGTGCAGGAAGGCAGTGAGGCAGACAGAGCAACGAAATGCAACAAAAGAGTGATGAGTCTGGTAAGCCATTGTTGAACATTATATCACTGTAATAAGTTTCAGTAGCAAATATTTATATTTCAGGGTGGTTGGGAGGTGCTAGGGAGGACCGGTGTCCTCAAAGGTTCAAGTGGGTGCTTGAACACAGGGAGTTGGTGCTTCCTTCTAGTTGGTGCTAGAGAAACCAGGGAGTTGGT
>JZKD02S0489614.1:375627-400814 GCA_000966675.3 Picea glauca
TGTAGCCTCATTATGAGTTGGTTCTCATATGTATGATAATGTAAAGAATGTAACTATTACTTATCATATAAAGAAAAATAGGTTTTTACCCTGTATGGGTTTCCTTGGGAAATATCTGTCTCTGTTTTTCTCATATATGTGACTGATGCTGAATGTGCCATTTTTTATTTCCATACATTATTGTGATCATCATTCAGTGTTTTATGCAAAGAGTTTAAAAGAATCATAATTGTTTAAGCACGGTAACAACTGATTCACCTCCCCCCCCTCTCAGTTGTCCAACAATTGGTATCAGAGCGGGCCCATTTCATCTAAGGGTAGATCCTAGAGCTTAAATATGTCAAGCCATGAAGGAAATTCAACCAATAAGGCTCCTTTGTTCAATGGAACAAACTTTTCCTTTTGGAAAGTTAGAATGAGAATCTACATAATGGATTTAGGTGCAGATGTCTGGGATGTGGTAGATTTTGGTTATGTAAAGCCAGTCGTACTAGCTAATAAGGATGAAAAGATTGAATTTAACTTCAATGCTAAGGCTATGAATGCTATCTTGAGTGGGCTTGCAGAAGCAGAATTCATAAAGGTCATGCACCTGGGAACTGCCAAAGAAATGTGGGACAAACTCATTAGCAGTTATGAAGGTAATAAGAAGGTAAAGGATGCCAAGCTTCAAACCTACAGAATACAGTTTGAACAACTGAAGATGAAGGAAGATTAAATTGTTGGTAAATACTTTCTGAGAGTAGAAGAAATGGTGAATGCAATGAAAGCACTTGGTGAAAAAATTGAGGAACCTTATTTAGTTCAGAAAATCTTGAGATCTCTCCTAGATAGGTTCAACCCGAAGGTCTCTGCTATAGAAGAACTTAATGATCTAAAAACCTTGTCTTTTGATCAACTTCTAGGAACGTTGACTGCATATGAAATGAGGATAGTTACAGATAAAACCAACTCTAGAGAAGCATCATTTAAAGCATATATGAATGAGGATTGTGAACCTGATGAAATTGAAGCAAAATTCATGAGAAGATTAAAGAAAGGATCAGGAAAGTACCAAGGTAAGTTTCCCTTCAAAATTTTCAACTGTGGTAAGATAGTTCATTTTGCAAATAAATGTCCACACAAGAAACATGATCAAAACTCTAAAGATGAAGAGAAGCGCAAATCAAGAAGATTTGATAAGAAGAAAAGTTTATATGTAAACAATGATGAATCCTCAGAAGACACCGATAGTAATTCTTCATGTGAAGATAAAGTAAGTGACTTCATGCTTATGGCCAAAGAGGATTATGATATTGAAAGCATAGGTAGTGATGAGAATGATGAAGAAGTTGTGGTTGACATGGAAGGAGAACTGATTAGTGCACTGGAAGAGATTGACAGACTAAGAATCAAGAACATAAAGCTAAAACAATTGCTGATACAGTTTGAGAAAGATAGTAAACAACCTGATGAATACTTTGCCCTACTAAAAGTAGAATTAGAAGAGGCAAGGAAAATCGAGGATATTCTGAAACATCAGCTATCAGAAAAGAGGGAAAGATCTGAAGCCCTGGAAGAAGAAGTAGTAAAAACTAGGAAAGAGATGGAGAAGTTTCAAACCTTGTATCATCAGAATCTGTCATGTATCAAAGTCTCAGAAGGATTAACCACCACTCTGAATCAACAGAGAAATCCAAAGCTAAAAATTGGTTTGGGGTTTGAAGAGGGATCAAGTAGTGTTCAGCCAAGAAACAAAGAACCCATCAAGTTTGTTAAATCTACAACCAATGACAACCACAAACATGCAGAAACAAAGGAAGACAACCAGCCGCCTAGGACGAGTAAAGAAAAAGGTGCCAGGACTGAATCTGTAGAATAAATAAATAATGTACTCCCTGCTCAAGGACATCATCAACATGGAAGAAAACGATTTGCTCAAAGAAGACAATCATTTTCCAGGTACAAAGAATTTTTCTATGGATATTGTTTCTACTGTTCTAACTTTGGTCACAAAGATGTAAATTGTTCCTTAAGACTTAGACATAATCAATTAAGATTTCAAAGGAATAAATATTTGCCTCAACAAAGAATGATACAGCCAAGTAACAAACCATCACAGATTGCAAATTTCCAAACTAAGTCTAGAGACATACAACTAAGGAGGTCAAAAAATAATAAACATTCAACGCGTAGACAACACTGCAACAACAACTTTGACCTATTGAACAATGAGATTGAATGCTATAACTGTCACAACTTTGGCCATAAAGCTGCAAACTGTCGTCTAAAGAATTACAAAGTAGACCCAAGGATAAAGTTCTTAGATAGAAATCCCAACACATGGAAAAGAAAAGATAGTGAAAAATGTAGTCAAGCTCTTTCAACTCAAAAACAAAAGGCCTCTGGGAATATAGACAATGGATGTTCCAAGCACATGACTGGAGACAAGGATAAGCTACTTTCCATAAATAAAAGAAAAAAAGGAAATTTGATCCTTGAAAATGATGAACTGGGTAAAATCAAGGATAGAGGGATGATGAGTTTGAGTAATGACAAAGGAGATGCTCTGTACGTTCTTCTTGTGGATGGTCTGAAACATAATTTGCTCAATACAAGTAAAAAATGTGACAGAGGCAGTGAAGAGGTGCTCATGTCCAAAGAATGTAAGGTAAATATAAACTCAAGACAAGTGGTGAATAAAAGTATAAAGAAAATTAATGATGTTGAAATTGAGTCCTCCCCTGCAAGTAAAGAAGAAGATTCATATACAATAAAAGCATGTTCAGTTAGCATTAACCCCATGGATGAAGTAGGAGAAGAACCATGTCATAAACATGAAGCATAAGTCTTGAAGGTTGAGAAGGCAAACACCCAAATCAATTTCTTGAGCAGTTCCATGACTCTGGACAAGGTATTGGATAGCCAAAGATCACCAAATGACAAATCCGGTATTGGACTCAACAAGGTAGAAAACAATGCTCCTAAGAAACCTGATACATGTCCTTCATTTGTGAGAAATAAAAACAGGTATGAGAATGGGTGTAGCAGTTTTCTCTTGTGATTGAATATGGAGATAAAAACCTTGGATTGTATGCCTCATGGAAGAAATATGAAATGTAGCATTAGAAATCGATAAGAATCAATGGGGAGATCCAAGGGTTGTTTGAATAGTAACAAGCAACAATTACGCAGAGTGTCAGTGGGATAGCAGCCTCTTCAGCAACAACATTTTTCTTTACAAAATGATATACATGACATCCTGTAGAAGTAACAAGAGGAAATACCTTGTCAAGGAATGTTAACCTTTAGGAACAAAAGGGGAAAAGAGTCAGAAGCAGAGAGATAATAGTGACAGGGAGAGTCATCCACTCATGAGAAGAAAAGGTTGATGAAGGAGTTCGAGTAAGAGAGGTGAGCATTTTTATTATTATTATTGTACAGAGGATACAATGGAAGCTGAAGATGAACAGGTCCAAGAATCAGAAAAAGAAGACTCTAGCTTGGATACAAACATCTTGAATAAGAGAGTCCATCCCATCAGGGGGAGTTTGTGTTGGCTTAATATCTGATACCTCCTAAAATTACTACCACAGCTCAGGGGGAGCATGTTCTCTTTTACATTGATGTCAAAGGGGGAGAAAAGAATCTGGGTGCCTTTGTTTCCATCAATGCCAAAGGGGGAGATTGTTGGCAAATGTTTAACATGCAGCGCATGCTTGTCATTGATGGAAAGAACAACAATGAAGATGGCATGAGTACAAGAAGAATGTAACAGACGGGAATCAAAAGTATTTTAGGAAGAAGCTACAGAGAAAGCTCGATACGTTCAGAAGATATAGTGCAGAGGATTGTTGGCAGGTTTAACAGGAAAAGTGATCTTGTCATTGATGGTAGGATCAGAGTGTGCATCGATGGAAAAATAGGAACAAAGTAAGCTCAGGAGGAATTAGCACAGAGTCGAATGCAGTGAGTAGGTGTGCACCAGGGATGAGGTTAACTCACTGCCAAAGCTCAAGAGAGATAGTGTACTCAGGATCTCAGGCGGATCAAAGGTTGAGGCCCTTGACACTTAGAAATTCTTCCAAGTAAGGAGGATGAGTAAGCTCAGGAGGGGAAGCATCAGTGATCGTTGGATCTCTTTCAAAATTCCTGAAAGAAGGAGGACCGTCAAATCTGTTTGTAGACAAGAAGAATGCACAGAAGAGGAGGATAGATCTTAGGCGTCAGATATGAGCATAAGATCCGACCATTATTGGATCAGGGAGAACCTGCACATTCATTAAAGTGCAAGAAGAGGCGAAATGCGAAAGGCGAAATTATGTTGGTCTGACTCCATTTCGGGGTTTCGTAGATCGGACTTGAAGGTGTCGAGAAATCACACAGCGAAGTGGCAAAATCGCGAGAAGATCTGGGCCGTAGGATCTGGGGTAAGTACGAAGGACCAATAGTCATTAGATATGGTGAAGCTGCAAGGCAGATATGACAGTCGTGGTTCATTGGATCAAGAGGATGCGTGGCGAAAGATCAGAGCACCACAAAGACTCCATTTCAGAGTTTCGCAGATCAGGAAATTCAAAGGAAAGAGGCTCAAACTCGCGATATGAGAATTCACGAAAATATCTTGACCATCAGATCACCAAGGACTGTGGACCATTGATCAAGCATGAAGAAGGCCTATGAATTGTCGAAATCATGACAAGATCTGAACCATTGGGTCCATAGGACACGTGGCAAAAGATCATCATGTCGCTGACTGGAAAGTCAAAGGAACGGGGTTTGATCTTAGTCATCAGATCAAGGTTTGATCTTGACCGTTGATCCGACTCCATCTCGGAGTCTCGGCTATCGTGACTTGGAGTGATGATACCCTTCATCAAAGGAACTGTGAGATGTGAATTCACGAAGAGATTTGGACCATCAATACACCAAGATTCTGGACCGTTGATCCAGCTCCATCTCGGAGTTTTTCCTATCGCGACTTGGAGTGACGAGAACCTCTATCTAAGGAACAACAAGATGCGAGATCACGAAAATATCAGGACCGTCGAATCACCAAGAATGTGGACCATTGATCTGAGCTCCATCTCGGAGCTTCGCCTATCACGACTTGGAGTGATGGAAACCTCCATCTAAGGAACAACGAGATGTGAGATCACGAAAATATTAGGACCGTCGGATCACCAAGAACATGGACTGTTGATCTGAGCTCCATCTCAGAGCTTTGCCTATCGTGACTTGGAGTGATGAGAACCTCCATCTAAGGAACAACGAGATGTTAGATCGCAAAAAGATCTGGACCGTTGATTCATCGAGATCATGGACCGTCGATCAGGTTCGATGAAGATCATGAGTTCACAATGCCTTTTAGCACAACCTGTGGTCACCGTGTGTGGTCACGTGGAGGAAGGACCTAGTGCAGATGAGCTCGGCCTTAGAATTTTGGGGATCGCATCTGGGAGTGTCGAGACACTAGATCACACGAATATTGAAATACCGAAAAGATGAATTGTCGATGTAACCGGTGGTCACTGCCTGTGGTCATGTAGAGGAGGGAGCTAGAGCAGCCAAGCTCCTTTTCATAGATCGTGACATGGAGACTCAAGATGTCTCATCGCAGAATCTCTGAATTTTGAAAGTTCGAAACGGATAAATAACGACAATACCCTTCACAGTTAATCCAACGATGGAGGTGAACATGAGCATGATCAGAGGGCTAATATTGATCCTCATGGTGTAACTGCTAGAAACCATTGATGGTTTCTACCAGAGGATGTGAAGAGACTTCTGTGTGATTTCTAGAGGAGCTGAAGAGTTACAAGGAATCTGCCAGTGGAATGAAGACGATTCATGGAGGAAATTGATAGCTGGATGAGGTTTGGAGCCTGTAACTAAAACAGAAAGGATAAGATCGACTATGCCAAAGAAGACGAAGAGTCTCAACTGCCAGAGAGGCTGAGGAATCTCAACATAACACCCAGTGATGGTGAACACGTGGGAAAACTTCCAGAGAAGCTGAAGAGTTACCATGATGATCAGGCAGAGCACTCGAGAGGTGGAGAATATCGATGCGGTGTGAGTATGCAGAGGTATTGCATGCATTGCATGCACAAGGTGCACAAAATATATAAGTACACGGTACAAAGAAGAGATGGGATTGTTGTTGTTGTTGGAGTTTTTGTGGTTGTTGTTGTTGAAGGTGATTCATGTGTGAAGAAGGAGGAGAGTGCAATAGCTGAATTGAACAGAAGAGGAACTGTGTAGTGAATGGACATGGCGCATAGAGCATAAAAAGCAGAAGAACAGACAGCGCAAGTCATGTGTGTAGGAAGGCAGTGAGGCAGAAAGAACAACGAAATGCTTCAGAACAATGATTAGTCTGGTAAGCCATTGTTGAACATTATATCACTGTAATAAGTTTCAGTAGCAAAGATTTATATTTCAGGGTGGTTGAGAGGTGATAGGGAGGACTGGTGTCCTCAAAGGTTCAAATGGGTGCTTGAACACAGGGAGTTGGTGCTTCCTTCTAGTTGGTGCTAGAGAAACCAGGGAGTTGGTGCTTCCTTCTAGTTGGTGCTAGAGAAACCAGGGAGTTGGTGATTCCTTCTAGTGGGTTCTAGAGAAAACAGAGAGGTCGTGCTCTCAACAAGTATGATCTTGAAAAACTGAGGTTGTAGCCTCATTATGATTTGGTGCTCATATGTATGATAATGTAAAGAATGTAACTATTACTTATCATGTAAAGAAAAAGAGGTTTTTACCCTGTATGGGTTTCCTCGAGAAATATCTATCTTTGTGTTTCTCATATATGTGACTGATGTTGAATGTGCCATTGTTTATTTCCCTGCATTATTGTGATCATCATTCAGTGTTTTCTGCAAAGAGTTTAAAAGAAGCATAATTGTTTAAGCACGGTAACAACTGATTCACCCCCCGCTGAGTTGTCCAACATGTTTCTCCTGAGAAGCTCCTGAATTATGTGGTAGTGGTTGGCTTGGGCCATTTCACAATGACTTCTACTTTTGTAGGATCTATCTTTAGTTGACCATTCCGTAATCTATAACCCAAAAATATCAGAGAATGTTTTTCAAAATCACATTTTGACATTTTGATATATAACTTCTCCTTCTTCAAGAGTTCAAAGACTTTCTTAACATGTATCATATGATATTCCCATATTCGAGTAAATATCAATATATCATCTAAGGAGATGATTACAAAATCATCTATGTAGGGTCTGAACACATCATTCATTACCCTCATAAATGTTGTTGTTGCATTGCATAACCCAAATGACATAAATTACCATTTGAACAATCCTTGCTTGGTCTTGAAAGAAGTTTTCCATATGTCACGTTATGTTATTCTAATATGATGCTAACCACTTCTCAAGTCCATCTTAGTGAAATAAACAACATTCTTTGATTGATCCAATAAGTCATTAATTTTGGGAAGAGTATAACGGTTCTTTACCGTAATATTTTTCATGGATGGAAAATCAATACACATCCTCCATGTGCCATATTTCTTCAAAACTAATGCAATAGGAGAACCACATGGAGAGGAACTTGGTCTGATGATTCCTTTATCGAGAAACACCTGAACCTACTTCTTAATTTTTGGATTCTCGATCACTGATGACCTATACATTCCAATATTTAGAACAGGAGCATCCTGCTGGAAATATATTTCATATTCAACCTCCCTCTTAGGAGGAAACCCTGTAGGTTCCTGAAACAAATCATCATAGTTAGATATTATTTTGACCAAGTCTTGTTTATGTTCTGGATCACAACCTGATAAAGCATCAATTATATTCTTTTTTATGTTTCGCTATCATTAGAACAAAAGATTTACTTGTGCTCACGAGTCTCTTCATTTGACCTGTGCTCACTAAAGAAACATTAGTCTTGATATGGTGAGCTCTGACAATAAATCCAACCCCATCCTTGAAATATGATATTTATTCTCTTCATGATAGAATATAGCCTTCATGTCAAATAGATGTGGACTACCCAAGACAATGCCAAATATGTCAAGAGGCACAACATCTAACTCAACCTAGTGAAAGAACTTAGTTGTAATTGCAAATCCGATCTTACACTATTTCGCCACCTACAACTTAGCATATCCACATACCCATTCTAATGGATAACGATTTTTATGAGGTGTCATCTTCAAACCCATCTTATTAAAAATTGCTTCAGATATTAAGTTAACTTGAGCTCCATTGTAAAATAAAGTATCTACCTTTGTATGCTTGACTATATCTCTAACATGAAAAAGATCACTTATTTTCTTTTGATCAATATCACTTTCGGATTTAGCGGATTGAACTAAAGAATTAGACTTGATAGTTGATATACATGTGCTTCATATTGCCATGATATTAGATTCATCCCCAAAATCTGACCCTAGATCTTGATGAGTTGATGAAACATTATTTTTCTTCCTTTTATCCTTGAACTTCTTTTGTCGTAATTTTGGATGCAACTTCCAACACTATGATTCCTCATGTCCCTTTTTCTTACAGTGGGAGCATGTAGGTCTTCCCTTGGCTTGCTTTACTATAGTTGATTTTTTACTCTTCCATTTACCTTTCGGTTTCTTTTCAAACTTGAATGGATTCTTATCTTGAATCACATGTTTACCCTTGCTAGCCTCCATATGTGTTGCTTGTACTGACACTTTATCAATGTTAGTAGGGTTAAACATTAAAATAGAGTGACAAAGATATTAGTGCATGCCACCAATATACTTTAAAACAGTTTCATGGGTATACAACAGAATCCCCAAGGACAATTCCTTATTTTTGAATTATTGTGTATATGCTTGAATATTCTAGCCTTTACCCTGCCTTAGATGTTTCCATTATATTATTGTTGTTTTTGTATAATCCAATGAATATAATTGTTTTATTATAGCCTTAGTAAACTTATCCCATGAAGAGATTATTTTACCATTTTGAACACGATCAACTTGCATCTTACTCTCCCACCATATTAAGGTTGTGCCACTTAGTCAAAGAGTAGATAACTATATCCTTCTAGCTTCGTCCACAATCTTTTGAACCCTACAATATACTTCTATTTTCTTGATCCAGTTGTCCAACTTCTTGGCATTCAATTCTCCATCATAGATCGACAATTCAAACTTGAAATCTGATTTTAATAAAGGGAGATTACGATCAGAATTCTTAGAGGACTTATTTTGAGGAGAAGAATGTTCAATTGACCTAGAAGAAGACGATGATGAGGATGGTGAAGGGGGATATGAAGGTCCACCATCTTCGCCTCCTCCTTCTCCTTTTACCGAAGATTCTCCACTTACGTGCTTTTGAATTCTTCATTGCAAATCATATATTATCTCTCTCATCGAACAAAGTGTATACATCATTTATTCTGGACTCATGGGAGGATATTCTCCTTCCCTTCCTTCGAAATCCATCTTATGATTACGATGTCTTTTTCCAATTTTAGATTTATAACTTGCAATCTCTCCTTTACCAAGTTTGAGTTTGGATCTTGTAAGTATTCACTTGCAAACACTTTTCAAACTTGCTATGATACCATCTTGATCAGAAAAAGCCTTAGATCTGATTAGGTTTTAAATACATATAAACATCTACTTGATCTTCGAAATAATAATGATCGCTTCATTGTTTTTTATTTACATGTTAAATACTTATCTAACCAAATACACTTTAATGATAAATAAGTTGCAAATTACTGAACACAAAATGAACAACCATGATGTAATCATATACAAAAGTTTGATAATAGATTTCACCTAATTTGGGCTATGTCTCTGAGTTTGCTTCCAATAGGGACCTCTTAATTAGTACTTAAATGCTTGTGTTTTACAATTACCTTTTTTTGCGTTGCTCAAACCCAAAACCAAAGTGCACCATTGGATTCCTTGCGAAAAATCATGAAAAATGAGTATAAAGTTCTTAAAATTCCATCACGGGACCCCTCGACAGGATTTACAATGTAACCTCAAAGCCCATGGCCCTTGGCATGAACTTCAAGACCATACTATGTGTATTAATAAGTGTTCCTTCTTCTTGGGTCACCCAGCCATTAAATAGGGCATGGGACACTTAACCACCATTTGAAATTGTTGGGTGGCAATAAATATTTGTTAGTGGGAAGTTATAACAAGGCTCACACCTTTGGTTTATGGGTTAAGTTGCTGGTATTATTTGGGGGAGGTCGCAGGTTCCATCCCCTACGATCCCCTCAGTTGTCGGTGCTTGTTATAATTTATGGAATAACTTGAAATGTTTGTTAACCAAAGTTTTTAACACCCCGATCATGCAGAATGTTACGGTTATATGGAATAACATATGATCCAAGGGTTGGGGGCTTAGCCCTTGGCCCCTTTCCCCGCCGAATAAAATTTTGATAAATATTAAATATATGTGCCAATGTATATGGTTATCCCTCATGTGTGTGGACTTAACCATAACTAATAGGTGGACCCACCACTTTTATTTGGCTCATCCTTGAGCCAAGTGCCTCATGGAGTGACTGATGTGATGGACATAACCATCTTCATGAGATCCTAAAGGAACTCCTTGAATTGGCTATCAGACTCATTGAGGGTGTCATGAAGTTCCTGGGTGAGGTGAACAACCTCATCTACATTTATTTTTCTTACCTAAGGGGTTGTCAAGTCTGTTGTTTCCATCTTCTTGATCAAGGGGCTGACAACAACCTGGACATCTGTCAACTGAGTATAAAATATTAAGGCCTTATTAGTCGTAGTAGTGATTAAATCTGAGATTCTTTGTTGCTTATCCCAAATAGCATCAATATCCTTAGTTTTGGTTTCAATAGTTGTCATGGTATCTTGGGACTTGTCTGGAGGTAGAGAAGCAAAGATACTCTTTTGTTGTGTGACCTCAGCCTCTATTGTGTGAAATTTGTTATCAATGGTACTCAATTTGGGGGGTTATGTAGATGATTCCATAAAGTGAATTTATGTTTGACCACTCCCAAAAATTCCTTAAGTCTACATTGGTCATCCCACATGGCTGCTTTGGCCAAGGTAATCTTACTTTGCAACTAAGTTTCCTCTAGGTTTTTTTGTTGCAGTGGCGAGCAAAGGGTCATAAGTTGTGACTCTAAATTTTGTAGATAGGATTTTATGATTGAGACTTTAATACTATGGGGGAATGTCATGACCTTATGAGTTTTTCGATATCTACGCATATACATGTTCATTATCCTTGGGAGTTCGTTGAATGAGGTGCTACTCTCGGTATGTTGAACCTTGATGTTTTCATGGGCCGCAACTTTTGTGTCATATCGTTGTTGTAAGGCATGAACCTCAAATTGATAGTGCCCAAACATTTGATTTTGCATGGAAATTTCTTCTTGGTTTTGCAGTTGGAGCTGTACATGATCTCAACCAAGTATTTGGTGTCGATCACCCAACTCGGAAACTGGGTTGTAATACACTCTTGTATCACTAGAGTCATAATGGGTGTTAAAAGGATGTTGGTATTATCCATATTCGTCAGAGAAATTACTGAAGGGTCAAATTGAAGGACCCATGCGATATTACTAGAATTGTTCATGGAGGTTGGTGGTCAAGGTGGAGTATCAGGTGACGATGTTGTACCTCCAAGTTGGCGACATAGATGGTTGACATTACGGGTATCCTCTAACTCAATTTGTTGTTGTAGGAGAAGTTTTCTTTGGAGAGCAATGATCACAGTTGCGACACCAGTTGCCATCTGACCTGGACCTGACTATATAGGAGGAGTGGAAACAAAAATGGTTGGACCGGTATGTTTTATTATAGTAATGGCATGGGTGGACCGTGTCGATTATTGCATGGGATGGGCTGAGGGTGTCATTTGTCTTTGATTGACATCCCCTTATTCAGGACTGGACCCAATGTTGAGAGGATCTACAAATGTAGAGCTTGGGTCTCAATGTTTTTTGGAAAATTCCTTGTCCTTAGATCCCCCTTCGATGGGGACCATTCATTTTTCCCTCAACCATGCAGCCTCGGCCCACTTTCGATCTTGGTTGCACTTAGTGCACATTTCCAGAGTGTCTGTCTCTTTGTTCGAGACCGACTATAAATGTGTCGGCCAATCCCTACTAGATTTCCTCTTATGTATTGTAGAAAGGAAGCAATGCCATTGCAGCCCCCTGATCATCATTGGGATCGATATAAATGTAATGAAAATTGCATTCAAACACAAGGTAGTTGGCATACCTTTCAATAATACTGCATAGGATGCACACTTGTGAACCAGTTTCCTGGATAAGTTGTTGGTACCATTTTTCAAAGAATTTTTCATTGGACTCTTGAACGATAGGGTCCCTACCTACATGTAATGGAAGGAATCCAGGAGTTTCAAATACAAGGCCACTCCTAGCAACACATTCAAATCCTAGAGGGGACTTCCATAGAACCATGGCCAGAAGAAACAACATCCAACTGTAGTGAAATTCCTTCTCAAAGTTTTGGGAATCCTAGAAGTCATAAATGAATTCATTAAGGATATAGCATGCCCAAGCAAGTCAGACATCTGCTAGAAACTGCTCAGCTACTATGACAACCCCAAGTGGACAGTCCTCCTTCGTACAGTTGTGAAATATTTTGCAAGCGAGTAATTGGGTGGAAAATCAAATTATTCGAGTATTAATTTCAGAGATCAACACCCCACACAATCACCAACATGTGTTTTACTTTCCATACGCATCATTCTAGGCAATGTCTTTGTTGGCCCTTGACCAATTTTTGAGGATCCTTGGTCATGTTTGACCTATTTTTGGGACTTCTACAGGTTGTTGAAGGCAAAGCACAAGACGAAGCGGAGAATGTAGGTCTCAACCCCTTTTTAGGGCCTTTTTGGGTTTTGGGATTATGTAATGGGAATGGGGATGTTGGCCCATGGGTTTACCCTTGCTTAGGCCTATTTTGTAATGTATAAATAAACGTCTAGGTGATATAAGAAGTAGTGTGAATAGTGACTAGTATGTTGTAAGTGTGCTAAGTGTTGAGTGTTAATTTCTTTGTGCATATTGTGTGAGGCTTGTGGAGCTAAGTGCAAGTGATTGTAATATAATGTGGAAGGCTTTGTGTTATAACTCAAGGAAGGAGGATCTAGCGAGGTGCGCAGATCTCTTGTCCTCTACGAAGTTGATTTTGAGGCTTTGTGCATGTAAGAATATTGAAAGAAGCTAATAAAGAAGATAGAGATTTCATGGACGTAGCCCCAGGGTGGGGATGAACCACGTATATCCTGTGTTGTGAATGATTTGTGCTTTTGGTTGTTCTTTTGTTTATGTGATTCAATTCTTAGTGTGATGTTAAATGATAGATGAATCTGATATGATAGTTTAATGTTGAATAATGTGAATGAATGCTAGATATGATCTATATTTGTATGCTTAGTGATTGAATCTATTGGATCTGTGTGGATATTGCGTCGATCTGTTGTTAGGGTTTAGTTGCGTTGTGAACTAAGCTGAATATTAATGAATTGTAATAACTAAATGCTATGTTAAGGTGTTACAATCACATATCTGTTTCCCAACTAAGGCTGCATACACTAGAGTCCTGCAACCACCCCTACTTCTACCTTGGGTGAGACTTCATCTGTTTCACAGGTGTTTCCGAAAGGGATGATAGTTAGGGTTTTGTTGGTGCATTGTTGTAGTGTTGAACCCTGGGTCTGCCCATGTGCCAACAAATGGTTCCGTTGTCGGGACCGAAACTGTGATTGTTGGGAACTAAGGAAGAAGAAGCTATGTGCGTAGATCTGTTGCTTGACTTGTGAAGCTTTGTGCTAAGGAAGGAGGTAGATCTGAAGAAAAGAGGTAAGATCTGAACACTTTTGTGTGCTCTGGTAGAGGTAAGAATAGTGAAAATTTTTATATCTGGAAGCTTTGTGCTCTGCCAAAAGTAAGATAAGTGGAAATTTTTGTTTCAAGAATATGGATCTAGGTATGTTTGATAAATTTTGTCCTAGCCTAAAAACTAGGGCGCAGCTAGAAGAAAGAAGATTTGATATGAGTAGATCTGATAAGAATAGTGAAAGATATGTTATTCCTATGCATAGAAAGAATGTTTGGACTAATAAATGGATGCAGGATCCTAGAAAGATTTTTTTGCAGGTTAGCTACCATGATCCTAGTGCGTAGTACAGGAAAGGATGGGGATCATTTAAGAGAAAGAGAGGATTAACTCTTTGTTATAGTTGTAGAAGACTGGGACATCTTGCTAAGGAATTCCCTGATAGAAGACCCAGTTGTCTTTGTTGTAAAGCTATGGATCATGAAGTTTTGGATTTCCCTAGAATGATTGCTAAACTTGAAAGAATGAATATGAGACAAGAAGACCATGAGAAAGGTCAAGACACTAAGACCATGGCAGAACCCCAGAAAGAATCATAAACTGTATTGCTACAAATGAAAGAAACTCTGAGTGACCACCGGAATATCAACTTATCATAGATCTTCAAAGAAAAAGAGTACATAGCAGAAAGAATAGGAGACTTCGACATTGACTGTGTTCTGGATGAAGAAACACAGGTGAATATAATGACAGAAAGAACTTGGGAAACTTTAGAAAAGCCTACTATGATTCCTTCATTGGGGGGAATATGATTATTTAGAGGAAAGTTGATAAGCCTATGTGGAAGAATTACCCATATATCTATGAATGCTTATGGAACTTTGACAGAAGAAGATTTTGAGGTTGTTAAATTTATTGAGAACAACGTCCCAGTTTCTATATTACTAGGAAAACCTTGGATTGAAAGGGATCAGGCCAAAGGAAAGAAGAAGAAGTCTTAGAGTAGAAGAAGCAATAATTAAAATATTTCATGACTAGGAGGATCGCACACTTGATTGAAGAACAAGAGAACATATCAAATCTATTTAGAACCATAAACTTGGATGTTGAAGTTCAAAGAACGGAAGAAGACTCACAGAAGACTGAAGAACCTACCCCCGATAAAGAAGAAGTATTGCCCCTGAATCCTTGGAAAGAATCTCAACAGTGTGAAGTTACTATGCCAAGAGGAGACAAGAATCAAAATGGAAAGAGGAATATTGAGACAAAGCTCACTGGAAATAAGGCTAGAAAACTAAGTAAGAAGAGATCAAAGATCGAAAAGTTACAGAAGGTTCCAGAGGGAACTTTGCAAAAGGAAAATTTGCAAAACTGGAACTTCGTCGGGATAGCCGAGTAGCGCCACATGGCACTTTGCCATGGAGAAGAAATATAGCCATTGGAAACAGTATAACCGTTAGACTAATGCCCCGAACGGGTAGAATGACATTTATGGTCAGAAATCTCATCATTGGGACCATGCCATAACAGACATAACTGAATTAATGAATGCTTCTTGCCCGTTGGAGAGATATTTTACCTAGTTATCTACTTATTCTGTCGAGCCTTGCACCGAGAACACTTTTTCCTAATGTGATTATATAAGCCCGCAGATCAGTTGATTTTTTGTAGTGACCATCGAGCTATCACCATCTTTCCTGTTGCATTGAGTAGTTACTCTTCAAACCTGAAATATTCAACCACGAGCGTGTATGTCCGAAGAACTTAGCACAGCCGAAGAGTCTGTGAAGGAAATAGTCGACAACCTCATAATTGAAAGAGTAATGTCTATGTATGTGGGTGTACAAGAATCATCGACGAGAGGAGTACAAGCCTCTCCATTGACTGCTCGTGGATCTGGACCATTTCGAGTCATCACATAAAAGAGAACCAAGCACAAAGATGACCTAGAAAATGAAAAGCTAATACCGACCATCTTACCCGACTACATCTCGCCTCTGACCGATGCGGTGAGTCGCGATAGTGTTCCAAGAGATTTTGATTACACCATGGTTATTGTGTACCTCCCGAAGGGGATACACGCAGTTAGAGTGCAACAGGACAAGATCGCAACATTGAAGTTCAACAACTTCAACCTAGGAGACCACAAGAACCATAGTATGCTCGCCCCATATAAATACTTGACTAGGATGAAGGGGAAGAACTCGAAAATAATCCCCCATTCGTGGACGATGAACCTCGTGTAGTCCACCCTGTTGAATGTAATGAAAACCCCACACTTTGGAAGGCACCGGGAGGTTAACGCCTATGTTAAGCTCCTTCTCTCATGTTACCATGGCGGCTACTTATGGCTAGACCAACGTATCACATTCGATCTGACGTCGATCCATAGGATCATCATATTAAGTATGCAAGGACCCAACCCGCAGGAATTCTATCTGGGGAAAGCCACAGATCGTGCATTAGCACAGAAGATCAAGGATACCTACGACGATGTTGAGAAGGGGACGTGAGGCTACAAGGTAGCTTCCATCCAGAATGGGGCAATGCGCCTAACATGCCAATTAAATGAAAGAAATCTAGTAAGGAATAACAGACCCACGCATGTCATAGGGTTTGTCGTTGACCTCGCAGGGAAATGTGTGGAAGGCCTACAGATGAACTCGGTGAAGTACCTAGTTAATCAGCTGGAATTAGACTATCACGAAGCACAAGATCATGGCTACAAGTTCCAATTTAGTTGGTTCTTGATCCTCATCGTGCTTATTGCTTGGGAGATGTCGGAAGGTGTGACCTTCTCGGACATTGAGCCGCTCAAACCGCTTGCTGTGAATTTCACCACGCTCTGGTACTCGAGTGATATGGGAAAACAATGTCATTCGAACGCAGTATTTCATACATATTATCTCCAACTGAAGAGGGATATCGAAGATGAACCTCGTAGGATGCTAAACACCCTATAGTGGTTCATACCCCTCATGAAGTTTCACGCAGATCGACACTTCATCTATATCAATGTGCAAGCAGACGAGCATAAGGAGGAGATTCAATCGTACTACAAGCTCATAGAAGAGGACCTCAAGGAGATAACTAATCCTACATAGATCTTTGACTCCAAACTTGATAGCTCAGAGGCCACTCACAAAGAACATGACACACCTGGAACTAGCATAAGGAAGACCGCAGAAGTCCAAGAATTAAGCAATGCATCAGAAAAAATTGCTTCAGTATCACCTGACCGAGGGGGTGATGACAAAGTAGAAGATATAAATGGAAAAGAATATGAGCAGAATCAAGTCAAAATAACACCACCTAGAGATGAGGTTGATCCCTTGAAGAAGAGGAAGGTTTCCTCCTGAAAGAAATCCAAAGCCACCTTGACCAAGATGCAGATTGTGCTCACTGTCGATGAATTTGACTTCATCATCACAACTGTAAACGACGCCTCATGGGAAATCTTGCAGAAACATGAATCCAAGCAGGAGGATATGTACGACAGAATCGAGGTTGAGCTCTAAGGGGTACAACAGGCTCTTTACTCCAGTCGTGCAGTGTCCACTAGGCCCTTGCTGTCGGAAGAACCACAGTTGGGAGATGAGCCAACCCAACTCCGTTGACTAGCTTATGAGACTGAAGCTTGCCTTCATCGCACACAAGAAGAAATAGAACAAGCCACCCAATCCTTGAAGCAAGTGCAAGAATTAGTCATAGAAAAACGTTGAGTTTCGAAGCAGAAGAAGGTTTCTCTCCAGACAAAATGTGAAGAGGAGAAAGCACAGATTCAACAAGAAAAATAACAGTTGCTCGCAGAACAAATCGAAGTGAAAGAAGTAGTCAACATAGAACTTCTCTTTGTGACAGGCTTAGAGCCAAATACAGAAGACCAAGTCGAGCATCAAGTAGAACAACTTGCAGAATCTATCCAACAGCTACAACAAATAATATCATACTTAGAGCTCTGGACAACGCCCGACACCCCACAGGATGTGAGGGATCAAAGAGATGCAACTGCTCAAAGCACAGTTGAGAGAATAAAGGCCCTTTCCATGGAATATAAACAAATAAGTGATCATAGTGCCCCAACTTATGAGTGACTCACTGAGAATTTAGAACTAAAGGCACTAGATTCATAACTATGGGAGGTGAAGCAACAAGCAAAAACAATATATGCATAGTTGAAGCCCCTATCAGTTGTTGAAAGGATGAAGCGATCCCAAGAGAAGTGCACTATCAACAACATGTCCACACCATTCAGAGCAGATTCATGGAAGTGACTCAGAGGATACAACCTATACAAGATGAGGTTTTTCAACTGTTCTCAGAGATCGAAGGTCGAGGAGAAAAACTGGAGCAAGTCATCACTGTGGTTGAACAACGCTTAGAGAGACCTGTCAACGAAGTTGTTATCCAAGAGTTCGTTGAGCAGGAGGTCATGGCACAACAACAAGTCGAAGCAGCTCGAGCCAAGATCAAGGCTTTTGAGGTAGAATTACCTAGATCAGAGTGACTCGAGACAAGTCATAGGTGAGTGTTGGGGGCCTGTTGGTCCTTGACCAAGTTTTGAGGATCCTTGGTCATGTTTGACCTATTTTTGGGACTTTGACAGGCTGTCGAAGGTGGAGCGCAAGATGAAGCGGAGATCATGGGATCTCAGCCCCTTTTTAGGGCCTTTTTGGGTTTTGGTCTTATGTAATGGGTATGGTGATGTCGGCCCATGGTTTTACCCATGATTAGGCCTATTTTGTAATGTATAAATAGAATTCTAGGCTATGTAAGAAGTAGTTTGAATAGTGACTACTAGTGACTAGTCTGTTGCAAGTGTGCTAAGTGTTGAGTGCTAATTGTTTTGTGCATACTGTGTGAGGCTTGCAGAGCTAAGTGCAAGTGATTGTAAGAGATTGTGGAAGGATTTGTGCTATAACTCAAGGAAGGAGGATATAGTGAGGTGCGCAGATCTCATGTCCTATGCGGAGTTGATTTTGAGGCTTTGTGCATGTAAGAATACTGAAAGAAGCTAATAAAGAAGATGAAGAGTTGGTGGACGTAGCCCCAGGGTGGGGGTGAACCACATATATCCTGTGTTGTGAATTCTTTGTGCTTTTGGTTGTTCTTTTGTTTGTGTGATTCAATTCTTAGTGTGATGTTAGATGATAGATGAATCTGATATAATAGTTTAGTATTGAATATTGTGAATGAATGTTATATCTAATCTCTATTTGTATGCTTAGTTCTTGAATCTATTGGATCTGTGTGGATACTGTGCCGATCTGTTGTTAGGGTTTAGTTGCGCTATGAACTAAGCTGAATATTAATGAAATGTAATAACTAAGTGCTCTATTAAGGTTTTACAATCACATATCTGTGTCCTAGCTAAGGTTGCAGACACTATAGTCCTGCAACCACCCCTGCTTCTACCTTGAGTGAGACTTCATCTACTTCACAGGTGTTGCCGAAAGGGACAGTATTTAGGGTTTTGTTGGTGCATTGTTGTCGCGTTGAAACCTTGGTCTACCCTTGTGCCAACAGTCTTTAGCAGTTAATTATTTTTGGGGTTCCTCTCCATGCATGGGTAAGTTGGTAACCCTTTGGATTTTTTTTGCATCAACCAGATATTTCCCCACCAACCAAAGGTATCCACCATGTAGGTGAGTAAATAAGAATGGAACACAGATGGCCACCAACCCCCCACTATATAGGGGGAGTGGAAATGAAAATGGTTGGACCGGTCCATTGTGTTTTAGTAATGGAAAGGGTGGACCATGTTGACTACTGTGTAGGATGGGATGAGGGTGGAATTGTTCTTTGATCGGCATTCCCTTGTTCAGGATTGGACCCAATGTTGAGAGGATCTACAAATGTAGATCTTGGGTCTCGATGTTTTTTAGAAAATTCCTTGTCCTTGGATCCCCCTTCAATGGGGATCATGCATTATTCCCTCAACCACATAGCCTTGGCCTGCTTTCGATCTTGGTTTCACTTTGTGCACATTTTTAGAGTGTCCATCTCTTCATTCGGGACCGGCTATAAATGCATCGGCCACTCAGATACTCTTTGTATTGTAGAAAGGAAGTAATTCCATTGCAACTTCATGGTCATCACTGGGATAGATATAAATGTAATTAAAATTGCATTCAAACACAAGGTAGTTGCAATACCTTTCAATAATACTGCACAAGATGTGAACTTGCGAAGCAGTTTCCTGGATAATTTATTGGTACCATTTTTGAAACGCTTTTTCATTGGACCCTTGAATAGTAGGGTCCCTTCTTACATGCAATGGAAGGAATAGGGGAGCTGTAAATACAGGGACACTCCCAGTGGCGTCTTCCAATCCTGGAAGGGGCCTCTAGAGAACCATGGAAAGAAAAAACAACATCCAACTGTGTTGGAAGTCCTTCCTGAAGTTTTGGGAATCCAGACCAGAGTGACTTGGGATGAGTCACAGGTGAGTGTTGGAGGCTTGTTGGCCCTTGACCAAGTTTGAGGATCCTTGGTCATGTTTGACCTACTTTTGGGACTTTTCAAAAGCCTTGAGCTTGGCTCGATCTGCTTCGACCTGTTGTTGTGTCAGTTCCTCTGCTCGATAAACTCTTGGATGAATACTTCGTTAATAGGTCCCTCTAAACATTGTTTGACTGTAGCGACTACTTGTTACAACTCTGCGCCTTGGCCTTCAATATCCTCAAAAAATTGGCAAGCTTTGTCCTGGATTGGTTGGATCCTTTGAGTCACTTCCATGACTTTTATCTGAATGGTGTGGACCTGTTGTTGAGCAGTGCATTTTTCTTGAGATCGCTTCATCCTTTCAATTGATGACAGGAGCTTCAACTGCACCTGTATTGTTGTTCCTTTCTGATTTACCTCTTGGAGCTGTGACTCCAGTACCTTTAGTTCAGTATCTTCAGTGAGTCGCTCATAATTCTGTGCACTGCGAGCACTTAGATATTTGCATTCCAGAGTGAATGCTCTGATCCTCTCAAATGCGCTCCAGGCAGTGGCTTCTCTTTGATCTCGCACATCCTACAGGGTACTTGGCACTGTTCATAGATCGAGGTCTACGATTATATGTTGAAGTTGTTGGATAGCTTCCACAATCTGCTCTACTTGATGTTCCACTAGGTCTTCCTCTTTTTGCTCTAAGCCTATCATAGAGCGAAGTGATATGTTGACTGCTTCTTTTACTCCCACCTACTCTACGAGCAACTACTCTTTCTCTTGTTGGATTTGTGCTTTCTCTTCTTCAAACTTAGTTTGGAGGGTAGCCTTCTCTTGTTGCGCAACTCAATGTTTCTCTATGACTATGTTTTGTACTTTCTTTAGGGCCTTTGTGGCCTTTTCGGTTTCTTCCTCTGTGCGACAAAGACGATCTTTGATCGCATCAGCTAATCTGCGGAGTTGCGCAGGCTCATCTCCCAACTCAGGTGCTTCTGATGGTGGGGGTGCAGTGGATACTGTGTGGCTGGATTGAAGGGATTGTTGTACCCCTCTGATTTCAACCTCAATTCTATCATACATATCCTCCTGCTTGGATTCATGTTTCTGCAATATGTCATGTGAGGCACCTGCTACAGCTGCGATGATAAAGTCAAAGTCATCTACAATGATCATAGTCTGCATCTTAGTCAAGGTTTCTCTAGATTTATTTCAGGAAGTGGGTTTTTTGGGAGAAACCTTCCTTTTCTTTAGGGGATCAGCCTCATCAGTAGGGTCCCTAGGCGGTGTTACTTTTCCTTTCTTCTGTTGGTCTTCTTTTCTCTTTGTCCCTTCTACTTCTTCATCACCCCCTCGTCCAGGTGAAACTAAAGCAGTTCCTTTCGATGTTTTGCTCAGGTTTTGGACCTCTTCGGTCTTCTTCCTTCTGTTGGGTCTAGGGAGATCCTTTACTTCATGAGTGGTCTTAGGGATGTTGATTAGTTCAGGGTCTAACATTTCTGTAGGTTCTACGAAGATCAATAGTTTTGCATACTAGTCTTTGGTGATCTCTTAAAGGTCCTCCTCTGTGAGCTTGTAGTACAATTGAATCTCTTCTTTGTGCTCATCTGCGCGTGCGGTGATATAAGTGAAGTGTCGATCTGTGCGGAACTTCATGAGGGGTCGAAACCGATGCAGGGTGTTCAGCATCATGTGAGGGACAACTTTGATATCCCTCTTCATCTAGAGATAATAGGTATGAAAGACCACGTTTGAGTTCCACTATTTTCCCATATCGCTCGAGTACCAAAGCGTGGTGAACTTCACAGTGAGCGGCTTGAATGGCTCAATGTCCCAGAAGGTCACACCTTCCATGATTTCCCAAGTGGTAAATGCGATGAGGATCTGGAGCTAGATAAAGTGGAACTCATAGCCCTGATCATGAGCTTCGTGGCAGTCTAATTCCAACTGGTTGACCAAGAAATTTGCCCAGTTCATTTGGAGTCCTTCTACAAATTTCCCGGCTAGGTCAACAACAAATCCTATGACTTGTGTAGGTCGATTCTTCCTTACTAGCTTCCCTGCGATCAGCTAGTAGGCTAGGTGCATTGCACTATTCTGGATGGAATCTACCTTGTAGCCTCGCATTCCCTTTTCTACATTGTCGTAAGTGTCCTTAATTCTTTGTGCTAGGGCACGGTAGGAAGCCTTCCCTGGGTAGAAGTCTTGCAGGTCAGGTCCATTCATGCTCAATCTAGTGATCCTATGGATCAACGTCATATTGACTATGATGCATCTATCTAGCCATAGATAGCCACCATGGTAACATGAGAGAAAGATCTTAACACACACGTTAACCTCCTGGTTCCTTCCAAACTGTGGGATTGTCATTACATTCAAGAGGGTGGACTATGCAAGGTTCATAGTCCATGACTGGGGGATTATTTTCGAATTCTTCCCCTTCGTCCTAGTCAAATACTTGTAGGGAGAAAGCATGATTTAATTATTGTGGTCACCTACTTTGAAGTCGTTGAACTTCAACATCGCGATCTTATCTTGTTGTGTCTTGACTACACGTATCCTCTTCGGGAGGTACGCAGTAACCATGGTGTAATCAAAGTCCCTCGGGACACTATGACGACTCACCGTGTGAACCAGAGGAAGGATGTAGTCGAGAAATATGGTTAGGATTAACTTCGCTTTTGCTAGATCATCTCTGTGCTTGGTTCTCTTTTCTGTTGTCGGTCAGGATGGTCCGGATCCACGAGCAGTCGACGGAGAGGATTTCACTCCTCACATCGATGAAGCTTGAAATCCTGTGGAAATCACTCTCTTTGCCATCAGATCAATTAAAAATTCCTCGACTGACTTCTCCACAATGTTGAGCTCGTCCGACATGCACGCTCTCGATCGTAAAACTCGGGTGGATGGATGAGTGCTCAAAGAAATAGAATAAATGTCGATATTACTAAGCACAATGCGGTAGTAATGGGTTCTCTTGTTATCTCTGATACAATTTTCAAAAGTGTTCTCAGTGAAACAGTCAACGGACTAATTAGACACGATGTAATAGATCTCTCCAACGGATAAGAATTTTTCCATCAATGTCATTCTATCCATTGCAAGGTGGTCCCAACGGTTTGATGGTGAGATTTCTGGTCATAACTGTTATTCTAACCATTCTGGAATGTCAGTCCAACGATTATAATGATTCCAATGGTCATATCTCTTCGCCATGGCGAAGTGCCACAGGGCATTGTTCTGATATTCCGGTGAAGTTCCAATTTTGAAAATCTTCCTTCCGTGAAGTTCCCTCTGGGCCCTTCTGTAAATTTTCGATCTTTTCTCTCTTCTTGCTAAGTTTTCTAGCCTTCTTCTTGGTGATCTTCGTCTTTCTATTCCTTTTTCCATTATGATTCTTGTCTTCTTTTGGCATAGAAACTTCGCACTGTTGGGATTCTTTCATAGGATTAGAGAGTAATACTACTTCTTTATCTCGGGTAGGTGCTCTACTCGTCTGTGAATCTTCTTGTGTTCTTTCAACTTCGTGATCCGAGTTTCTGGTTCTAAGTAGCTTCAATCTGTTCTCATGTTCTGCGATCAAGTGTGTTATCCTCCTAGTCATGAAATCTTCTAATTCCTACTTTTTATGTTCTCGTGCCTCCTCTTCTTTTCTTCTGGTCTGATATTTTTCGATCCAGGTTTTTCCTAATAGCATAGTAAATTGAGCGTTGTTCTCAATGAATCTAACAACCTCGAAATCTTATTTTGTCAAAGCTCCATGATCACTCATAGATACATGGGTGAGCATTCTACATAGGGTTATCAGCTTTCCCCTGAACAATCCTATTCCCCCAATGAAGGAATCGTATCAGGATTTCCTAAAGCTTCCCAAGTTCTTTCTATCATGATATTTACATGTGTTTCCTCATCCATAAAACAATCTATGTAGAAGTCTCCTATGCTTGCTTCTATGCATTATTTTTCTTTGAATATCTCTGATAAGTTGATATCTTTGTGATCATTTAGGGTTTCTTTCATTTGCAGTAGTACAGTCTCTGATTTTTTCTAGGGTTCTACCATGGTCTCAGTTTTGTGACCTTCCTCAAGGTTTTCTTGTCTCATATTCATTCTGTCAAGCTTAGCAATCATTCTGGGGCAATCTAAAACTTCATGGTCCACAGCTTTACAACAAAGGAAACTAAGTCTTCTTCCAGGGAATTCCCTAGCAATATGTTCCGGTCTTCTGCAACTGTAACAAAGGTTTAATCCTATTTTTTTCTTAAACGATCCCCAACCTTTACTGTACTGCGTACTAGGATTATAGTAGCTAACCTGCAAAAAAAACAATTCTAGGATCCTGCATCCATTTGTTAGTCCAAACATTCTTTCTATGCATAGGAATAACATATCTTTCATTATTTCTATTAGATCTACTCATATCAAACCTTCTCTCTTCTAGTTATGCCCTAGTTTTCAGAGTATGATAACATTTATCAAATATACCTAGATCCATACTCTTGAAACAAAAATTTCCACTAATCTTACTTTCAGCGGAGCACGTTCCACTAATCTTACTTTCAACAGACCACAAAGCTTCCAGATCTAAAAAAATTCACTATTCTTACCTTTATCAGAGCACAAAGCTTCGAGATATTACCTCTTTTCTTCAGATATGACTTCTCTTCTTAGCGCATAGATTTACAAGTCAAGTAGAATACTGCGCACTAAGGCAATGGATCTACGCATAGAGCTTTCTTTCTTTCCTACGGTTCCCAACAATCACAATTTAAGGTCAGATACTGCACACTTCAGCAACAGATCTTCACATAGGGCCTTTCTCTTTTTCTTTACCTCAATTCCCAGTAATCACAGTTTCATTTCATAGCAACAGAACCATTTGTTGGCACAGGGGCAAACCCAGGGTTCAACGCTACAACATGTTGGGTATGTGTTATATTCTTTGCACTTTGTAA
>JZKD02S0489614.1:407388-421460 GCA_000966675.3 Picea glauca
TGGGTTTCCAGGTGAAAAATCTCTGTGTAATGTTTGTATTTGCCATTGCATCTTTTCTGTTCTTTTCTGAATATCAGTTTGCAGTAGATATTGTACAAGGTTAGAATTTACACAATAAACATTTTAAAGTGTCCTCCCAACAAGTAGTGGCGGAATTTCTGCAATGCATACACCATGGCTAGTCCCTCTCTCTTTGTAGTAGTGTAATTGATTTCAGTTGTGGAGAGATTTATGCTAGAAAATGCTAATGGATGATCAATGTCCCCTTCTCTAGGTTGTGCTAGTACTGCTCCTAATGCAATAGAATATGCATCAACATGCACATGAAATTCCTTGCTCCAGTTGGGAAAGACTAGAATAGGCACAGTGACCATATTTTGTTTCAGTGTGTCGAATCTTTGTTGTCATTCATCTGTCCAACCAAACTAATAGTCTTTCTTTAATAACCTCTCCATTGGTGCAGTAATATGAGCATATCCTTTGATAAATTTCCTATAATAGCTAGTATGTCCTAGCGTAGTGTGTAGTTGTTTGACTGATGTAGGTGGCGGTAAATCAACTATAATTGCAATTTTGGATGGATCCGCCAACAATACTTGCTTGCATACAATATGACCTAATAATACTCCAAATGGTGAGAAGAAGATGCAATTCTTCAAATTCAAAGCAATTTGACACTGCCTGCATTTATCCATCATTAGCCTTAGACATTAAATATGATTTTTCAACAAACTAAAAACAATCTAGTCATCAAAGTATGCTTCTAAAAACTTATGAAAAACTTCTTTGAATGCTTCAACCAACACCCTGGAAAATATGGTTGGGGCATTCTTCATTCCAAATGGAATTACTTTATATTGATAGGATCCTCACTCTATGGAAAATGTATTCTTATGACAATCCTCCTTGGTGATGCGGATTTGATGGTATCCTGAAAACCCATCTGTAAAAAAATACACTTCTTGGCCTCCCACGTTATCCAACACTTCGTTTGTGAAAGGTGTAGGGAAAGGATCATGTAGACAATCATCATTTAGTTTCTTGAGATCTACACAAATCCTGATCTCACATGTCTTCTTATCTTGCACTACCATGGGGCTAATCCACTCCAACTCTTCGACAGGTTCAATAATCCTTGCTTCCAGCATTCCGTCGAGCTCAATCTTCACTTTTTCCTTATATTTCGAGTTCAATTTATAGGGTCTTTGTTTGAATGGATTCATGTCTGGTTTTAAAGGTATTCTCATTTCTCCCATAGGTCCTTTGATTCCCTTCATATCAGTGAACTTGGTCGGGAACAAGTCTTGATACTCATGCAATAATTATGTGATTTTGTCAATGGTAGCAGCGTCCCGGTAATCTCCGACATTGGCAAGCTTTGGTGTTTCCTCTGTCCTGATGTTGACTTTCTTTATCTTTATCGGATGTACAATAAATGGCAGTTCAACTCATGGTCCTTCCACATCTCTCTGACCTTCTATTTCTATGATATTCACCTTCCTTGGGTCATCGTCTTCGTTGGCATTAATGTTGTAGCAGGTCTGCAGTTTTTGGAGGGGTGCAGTCCATTCATCCTCTTTTTGCTCCAAAGGGAGGCTAGATGCCTCCTCAAATAATTTCTTTCTCACCATCTGTAGTGCTTGATCTACAGAAGGAAATGCAATGTCAAACAAAAAGGTGGTTATAAAATTTTGGATCGTACCTTCCCATTCTGAAGTGACAAGGCGCAGCTTTGCTTGAAGGTACCAGTTAATCGGGGTGGTATCCAGCGTATTGACGAATATGTGTACCCATTTTTCTCTAGGAATTTCACTCCACGCCTCTTCGCAGCTTCGTACATGGTCCTTTGGGTAGCTTCAACATGTGTATCATGCTTCTTCGCTTCCTTCTTGTGATGAAAACCGTGTTTTCATCAAAGTTCGACATTGTGTCCAATCTGTAATATTGCTTTTATGTGTCCCCCACCATCTCGCTGGGGTGGCTTTCATGGCCTCCTCCATTGCCAACAACCTCTTTTGTGTTGGTACACTTGTCTCAAATTATGATAAGAAGTTTTCTAAGGGGTTCAGCCCATCAAATGTGGGTAGATTACTCACTATTGTGCCAATCCAATGAACTTCTCTAGTTAGCCTAGCACATCTTCTTGTAGATACTTCATACATATGGTTCTGTCAGTTCTCTAGTGCTTCTTTTGAGTCGGATGACCATGTGTTTTCACTTCGCCATCTCAGATTTTCGTTAGTTGTAGGGTTGATAAAATCTTGATGTCTAGTTGTTAATTTGTAGATATTTTCCAGTTCAAATGTGTGGTCCTCTTCTTTGATAGGCTCTGTGTATCGTGGACCTTCATCTGGATCTAAAGGTGCAACGACCCTAAGTCTATCTTTCTCAAATCTCATGCATTGTTTCTTTAAATCATCAACAGTGGAATTGGCGAAGGCCCAATCGATTCCTAACAATGCAAGGTAAGGGAAGCTATCATCGACAATTTCAATTACCTCAAAATATGCAAAGGTTCTTACTCCATCGATGTCCACTGGAACGTGCTCTAATCGTCCAAATGGGCTGACAACTTGTTGATTAGCCATGCAAAGCCTGATACAGGAATATATCAGCTTGGGTTTTCCCATCAGTGCCCAAGTCTTCTTCATCATGACATTGACTTCTGACCCTAAGTCGAGGACCACATAGTCTATCTCAAACTCTCCTATCCGAGCATTCAAGTGTAATTCTTTGTTTGTCCTTCTCATTTTTCCAATTTGGTGCACCTCTCTATTCAGTAAGGGGTCTATTTTTCCTAGTTCATACTACTTGATTAAATCTTGTAATTCTTGTACATCACCTTTATCTTGAATCAACTTAACACAAGTGTGCAATAATTCCATGAGTTTTCTTACCTCTTTCCCTTCTGTTGGTGATGCAAATGGATCAAACGCCTAAGGCATGCCATATTCTTTGATTTTGGTTGTCTCTTTGATGAAGATCCTTGATTTCCTTTGAACTCTTTTCTTGAATCCTCAAATACTTGTCTTTATTTCTTAGCATCGAATGTTGGGGTCTTTTCTGTAGCTTTCCTAACTTCGTGGTCATTTTCAGTATTTCCTTGGGTTGCTCTGTCTTTTCCTGTAGCAGTGCCTCCTCGAGTAATAACAACAACTCTTGGGTCTACTCTGCGAGGTTCATCATATATCAGTTGTACTTGTGGGTTTTGTTGGGGTCCTCGTCTTTCCTGAAGTTTAGCCAGCAGCACAGGGCATTCTTCTATGACATGCTCAAAGGAGTTATAGTAACTACAGGTTGTGCAGGGATTCTGAAAATCCCTTGCTAAATGTCCTGGCTGTGCACAGTTGTAATAGATTATTTTTCCTTGGCCTCAGCCCATACCTCCTCCTCGTCCTCATCCTCTATAGCCATCGTGAGGAGTGAAATTTCCTCTCCCCAGAGAGTTGTATTGCAGAGTGTTTCCCTCTTGTTGTACTTCGCCTTGAATCTTGTATATGTCTCTTGACCTTTCATGCATGAGATCATAAGCTATACAATCCCGATCATTGTGCCCCACTGATTTACAGAATGTTCAATACATGTTTGCGGGTGTCTGAACATACTTCTTCATGTAGTATCACTCACCTAGGCGATGCCTATTTCTGCATACATCGCACCAGGGTAGGTAACTTGCTTTAAGGGGCTCGGTGCCTTTGATTCCAAGTACTCATGAAATAAGGGATAGTGTTCCTTATCATGGAATTAAGATCTACATCTTACACACCAGATATATTCTCTTTTTTCTTTTCCCTTATCTTTCTTCATATCCTCGACCTGTAAAGACAAACTAGTTAGTTGGCTCATGATTTGGCTAATGCCTGAGCTAGATTCTCCCATTGGTGTTGATTCAAGATTCATGGAGATCTCCAAAGATTCTACCTGAGATGCAATCTTCTGCTGCATCAAAGGGATTATTATGTGTGGTAACAACATAGTGATAAACCACTCTTTTTCTTTTCATCGAGGATCTAGAAAGTTAATTAGCCTGTCAGGGTCTTGAATCTCTTGTCAAACTCCCAAACAGGTTCTTCTACCTTTTGTTTAATCTCTTTTAGTTCTGTAATACATTGTGACTCCAACTTAGGTTTCTTAAACTCTGTAATCAGCGCATTCTTGATCTCATTCAGGGGCTTAGGTTGTGCCATTCCTTGGACAAGTTTCATGTACCAGCTCAGTGCGCGGTCCCTTAGTGTAGTGTTGAACTGGGTTCTCTTGATGGCTTCATCGGTGATACTTTTAATATTCCATATGGCCTCACACAAAAACCAATGTTGATCTAGATCTTCAAATCCATCTCCTCTAAAGATAGGGATTCTCATTTCATCTACCATAAAGTTGACTAGGGTTCTTGTCTGAGTAGATGTTGGGATACTGGTAATAGTACTCTGAAGACTCTGTTGGTTCTGACTATTCTTACTACTAAGTATTGTTGGGACAACAGGAGGATTAACGTTACTTACTTCAGTAGTTCACGCAGTTCTTGAGGTTTCTGGATCGCTTTGGTGTAGTTCTTCTGCTTCCCCTTCCTCTTTTATGGTGGGCTTTGGATGCTCTTCGTCGGTTAGATCTACCTATTCTACACTATAGAAACCTTCTTCTTTGTAGTTTTGCTTAAACAAATTCTCAAGGTGAACTCCTCGGAATACTTTCTCACTACACGTATGTCCTGCTTCTGTGTCACTTTCATTGTCCAAGATCTTGAATATTAGCCTTTCTATTGTATCTTCAATATGTGGTTTTCATGCAAGAGCATCTTGATTCTTAGCTTTAGTAAGTGCAAAAATTTTCCTCTAGGTCCCTTGAAAAAGTATCTCTCGGCTTTACTATATGATTATGTTATGTCAACAACAAACTCAATGGTATATCCTCTGATGGTACTATCAAACCAGTGATCTACTGCTCTGGATACATCGTTGTCGACTCTTTTGACCTTCTGGATCAATGTTGGTGTCCAAACCACAGGGGGTCTAGATCTGATTTCAAACTGTGTGTCAAGTAACCTATCCAACCACTCATGTAGCTCTTGATGGATTCCTCCAAAGAAGATCTCGTGAATTTCGATGAAGATGTATCTTTGTAGCCAATATTTAGTGCTTATTTTAGGGTTCTTGTTCTCGGCTTCAGCGAAGTCCTTCTCTTGATCCTATACCCACTTCTAGATCTCTGTCTTTGAAGGGAACCACCTTGACATTCCCTTAAAAAGATTCAGGTCCCAGCAATGGAACCATTTTTTGTCATAGGGGTAGACCCGGGATTCAGCTCCAAGAGTGCACCAACAAACCCTAGCTACTGGCCCTTTCGGCATCATATATGAAGCAGGTGCAGTCTCACCCGAAGCATCTATGAGGGGGTTGCAGGACAAAGATGTCTACAACCAAGGGAATATCAAGCGATCCTTATTACAACAGAAACATAACATGCATCTACCATTCACTAGCTAGATCTATCCTTCACAGCTATAGATCTGATCTAATACAATAATGAAGATAACAATATAACAACAACAAAGCTCAAAGTGTCAATCACACACACAACAATAGATGTACGTGGTTCACCCTCTCTCTAGGGATATGTCCACAGAACTATGCTTATGGTATATTAAAATAAATATTACAGTTCTGATATGTGCTCTTGGCCAGTAGATCCTCTATTCTCTATCTCTCTTCCTCTCTCCCCTCCTACGCACCCAGCTACAGGATTTGATCTTCGCACCCAGTTGAAGATCTTACAATACTAGAAGGCTCTCTCTCTCAGCACTTCTCTGACCCTTAATACAATATTCTCCCAATGAACAATAATCGACAACAAGGCTCAACCATAGTTCTGACCTGACCTAGGCCCTCTTGACCTCTATTTATACATTACAATCCCTCGCCGACAGCCTTAGGTCGAAACCTAGGTGTCAAAACCCTAGGTGTCTACAACCCTAGGTCAACTTAACCCATTCTTTTTGGGCTTCACCAACCTTTCTTTCCTTCTCCATCTCGCGGTGCTCCAAGGCATATAATGTTGGATTTTTCCACTTCCCGAGTCATCCTCAGTCCATCCTCCTTGTTGATCATCATCCTCGATCTTCTCATCCAACGGCTTGCTTTTACGCACTTCACTCCATCTTCTCTGTTCTTTTTCTCACTTCGACTCAGTGACAGCCACCGTGTCTCCCGTGAAGCTCTCTTTTTACCTTTTATTCCTTGTTCTTCACTTCCTTCCATAACCCAAGGCCAACAGGTAGATTCTGTATTGATTTTCCAGATGCAACTGAATGGGAAACCAAACCAAGTTCAGTTTACCCATCAATTTCCATGACTTCTTTGGTAGGATGTTCATGTCAAAAACCAAATCCAACATGACCCCATCCATCTCATATATTCTAAGTACAATTTTCATCTTTAATTCTCTTTTGGTGCACTTTTGCTTGCTGAGCTCGCACACATCCCATTCTGGTAGGGGGGTCAATATAGATCTATTTTTCCCTTCTTTCCCCATGCAGGTTTCTAACATATGTGTCAACTTTCGTGTAACATTAGGATCACTTAAAAATCTTAAATAGAAATGTAAGAAGTTACTTAATTGATCCTCAGTTTCAGTTTCATGACCCAGGTTGCGTAGTGCTTCTTTTTGCGTTCAACACTTCAACTCTACATGTACATGTTCCTCTATTTCCCTTTGTTTAGAATGTCAAAACTCCTCTTTTTTACATGTTTCTTCCAACGACCTTTGCGTCGCGTGTTGTATTTCATCACATACCCGAGCTTCCTCCAAATACCTCTACGTGGTGCACTATAATTTTTCACAAGCATGGGTCTATTCCAGTGACCTCTGTGTCACTCATTATATCTCCTCAAGTATCTGGGCCTCTTCAAGAAACCATTGCGTCATGCATTGCAATTATTCTCATTCTCTTTATTCCTCTATATGTGTCACAAAGAAACTGCTCCTATTGAATAGCATCAAACTTAGGAGGGGGTTTCACTACCTTTCTTATCTTTCCCTCTAACCTTTTACCCAAGTTTGCACCATGCTCAAATTCCATTCCTGTCTTTACTCCACCTCGGGTTATCACCCATACATAAAATTCATCATCATCTTTCTCATTCTCATATAGATCTCCAGTCACCATTTTGAAACGTCTCTTCCCACTTATTCAACAAGTCAGGACAATCCTTCATGATGTGCTCAATTCCATAGCAGTACACACAAAGAGCATGCAGTTTGGTACAAAATATTGACATGTGGTCATCTCATTGTGGTTAAAACAAGTGGAGTTTATACCTCGACCTCCTCCATATCTTCTTCCTTGACTGCATCCATATCTGCCTCTGGGACCTCCTTAATATCCACCTATCTCATCAATGCCACAATAACCACCCTTATGTTCCTCTTGAACTCGAAAAACATTGTGGGTATGGTCTTGCATCAGCTGGAGTGACAAGAAATTGTTCACACCATGTCCCATTGACTTGCAGAATTCACAGAATGGAGTATGATGTGTCTTATGATATTTCTCCAATGTTGGGCAGCGGGGTGCTATATGGCCCCACTGTCTACAAATATCGCACCATTTTGTCTAAGGTCCAGCTGGAAATGGATTAGTGGCACCCGTTGGCATATATTTTCTCAGTGTAGGACACTCATCTCTATGGTGCCCCTCTAACAAGTACATTGTACACCATGCTTGCTCACACATGACTTTTTCCTTTCCCATACCATGCAATGCATCATCTATTTGGCTAGCTAAGACTGTACCTGCACCAAGACTTCCAACGTCACTCCTCCTTCTGGTATAGCCTCCAAGTGCATCGAAATATCCATTACTTTTCCTAAGTAGCCACCTTTTGTTGGGTAAGAGGGACTCGAATATGGGGAAGCGACCCTGCAATGAACCATTCTCTATGTTGCACATCATATATCTAGAATGTCTTCCTAAGCTACACAATCTTGAACCATTGGTCATAATCCCACATGGTTTCTCCCAGTTTCTACTTAATCTCCTTAATTTCTATAATTCAATGAGATTATGACTTAGGCTTCCAGAATTCCTTAAGAATTTCTATCTTGATTTTTTACAGGGACCTCGTCTATCTTACCGGCACAGTGGCCTCATACTTCATATACCACGTTAGGGATCTGTACTTGAACGTGATCTTCAGTTGCACAGTCTTTGATGCCTCATATGTGATCCTTTTCAAAAACCATGTCACCTCATATGTGGACCAATGTTTCTTTTCATCATCTTTATTCATCCCATCGAACACAGGTAATCTTAAGGTACCATCCAGATTCACCATCCTCGATATCGAACTGTGTCCTCCTAACTAACTGATGGGTGTTGGGGATCTTGGTATCGATACTTTTCCCAGCTAAGTAACATTGAATTCTTCTTCTTCTTCACTCATCGCTCCTCTTATTTCTTCTCCTACTCTTTCTTCTACTCCAATCGTCACATTGTTTGTTGTTCTTTATTTTTGGCTACAAATGAAGAAGGGGGGTAGCTCAAAGGGGGGGTAACTCTATATTCTTTAAATATTTCTTGTGAAGGAACCTAGAGAGTTTCCTACTTCCAGTCATGCAATACCATCCACAAATTCCAACTCCAATTCCCATCCTCTTAGTGTTCCTTCATCTTCCACTCCTACCTCTACACCTCTACCCTACGCGTCATCTTCCTCTAAATTTGTGGTACTCCACAAAAACCAAGGGGTTCGTACATCATCTTCTTGGCCCCTACTACCACTGCTACCGGTATCTACCCTAGATACCCTACTCTCAATGCCATGCGTCTTTGCTAGCCTATCCTCATATGTGCTCCTCTCTAGGACAACACACTCTTTCGCACTTGCTCTTCATGTGGTCTCCTTCCTCTTCATTTTGGGCCTGACTCCTCATCACGCACCCATTTCTATCTTCCTTTCGCTTATTTGTTTTTCTCTCCCTTTTTACTCAAATATTCTTGTGTGTGTGTGTCTCTCTCTCTCTCTCTCTCTCTCTCTCTCTCTCTCTCTCTCTCTCTCTCTCTCTCTCTCTCTCTCTCTCTCTCTCTCCTAGGTCCATCATATTCCTCATCTTTTTTCAACAACTTCTGGATCCTTCTCAGCAAATCCATCTCCTCTCTTACTTTTCCCCTATATTTTAATCTACATCCCCATGGGCTATGGGATTCTACTCAGCCATCCTATCCAACTCCATGTGAAACATCTCGTTCTCCACAAACAACATCTTTATCCAGAGTGGGATTTGTTAGCACAAAAAATCACATTATCAAATTTGGTCCTTTTGCAGCGTTAGTTTTGCAACGTCAAGAAACTAGCTCATTTAGTAGCACCTGAATTTTTGGTCATTTCATAGAGATTGTTAGCTTATTTTGTGATAAAAATATGGAAATATGGGAAAAAAATTATCAGTTTGGCAAATTAAAAATGGGTTTTCATAGCCAATTTGGTTCTCCATTTTATAGCAGGGTTATAATAATGTTTTATAAAAAATATTGGGCCCGAGACCAAATATCCAAGTCCATGAGCCAACATAACACAATTAGCACCAAATCCCAACGCCCAAGACCAAGTTCTAATCCAAGAGAGGAACCCACAAGGGAGTAACATGGATGCACTACACGTCAAACACTGCTAGGAAGAGACTTCCATATAAAGGTTTGAAAGGATTTTCCACTGTCGCATGTGGGATTAAAGGTTGAAACAAATATAAAAAATAGAATGCAGTGGGGAAATTGTAAACCCTCATGCCATCTGTTGAAGGAACGTAGACAAGTGTCAAAGGGATATCCAAATGGAATTCCAAGATGAGAAGACATGGGCTTGCTACGTTTTCATAGTACATATTGCCATGACTTAAAAAATTATAGTTCAAATGAGGGCGGATTACAAATGTCTGTTGCTGCATTTTTGAAAGTTTTTTTGAGTCTTGAAGGGTATTTAACTCTTATTTTTGTTTCTCTTGTGAGTAAATATTAATCCATGCTTGATAGCCTTGATAACACCAGTATAGAAATGAAAGAAACGAAGGCCAGATTGTATGAGATAATAACTTCAGGAAAATTGATAAAAGAATCAAATTCTCCAGTTAATGAAGAAACTCCATGCATGGTTGATGTTTTTGGCTTGCAAATTAATGCACGCAAACTTCTTCCAAGAATGGTTGTGCTTACAAAGAAATTCCTAGCACAAGTCAAACAATTAGCAAAAGATGAAGAAGAAATTATTGTTGATACAACTTCAAATGAGGGTCTTCCTCCATATGATCAGGCTAAAGCTCTTGGGAAGAAAAATATGGATGTTGATCGATTTTTTGTTGGATTACCATGTAGTACTGAAGGATTCCTCTTAATGTTTGTTCACTAAAAAGAGTTGTAATGAGACGTGTACAACAAAATAAAGGACCAGTTTGATATCACACAAATTTCAGATGTTTATGACTCATGCAAGTATGACCTCATACACAATGTGCACTTGCATCTTGATGGCTTGGGTGAACTCTTCAATGTGACTCAGTTTCTTGTAGAAGGAGTTATACCTAATGAATATGGCATTATCTCTAAACATAAACTCAAAATTGGTCAAATATTGCATGCCGATTCCTTGGAAAGATATTGATTGATCTTCGAAACACTCGCTAAGAAGCTCTTAGTATTGCAGAATTGAAGCACTCTCAAGAATTCTCTGGCATATCTTTTAATTTTGGTGATGATCGGTTTTCTTTTTCAAGGGATTAGAAATAATAATAATGACATGATATTCAATTTGTTCAACCATAGCTAATGCAAAATATTATTTCATAATTTTTTGATTTGGTATTTTCAAATGGAAGGATAAAATGTATGGTAGATTAATGAAAGTTCAGTGATATAGATACAGGGAAAGAAATTTGTGTGAGATTAAATAGTTAAATTTGCAATCGTTGGTGCATTGGCATTTCTCTTAGAGACATCCAGGAAGGTATTTTCTGTAAATGTTGTTGAACTTGTTGAGGTGTAATAATGAAATGGTGGCACGCCCAACAACTTATGAGGGTAAAACAATTCATTTAAATCAGCCACTCAGAAATTCCATCTGAATATGTTTTGGAGGTTGATGTTAGCCTTCCATTTGTGTTTCTTTCAACAATGAATACCTTGCTACGCTCCAATTTTGAAATTGATGCATAGAATGAATCATTCTACAATGTTGGAGCACTAGAAACAAAGTTTTTGCAGCGAACATGTACATGTTGCGAAAGTGTTGGAAACAGAGAGTTCACAGCGAGTTTCACCTGGTCTCTATGAAATCACACAATCAGCTCAATATCAAGACTTTTCAAATGCCCGCTGGAATGGATCATGCCAAGTCATCAAGTGAACAAGAAGATCAAATAATTTGTCATAGAATCATGAATATTTGAGGATATTTGAATGTGTTAATTAGTCAAAAAACTGAAACCTAGAATCTAGGGGTTAGTTCAAATCTGTTGTAACTCCCTCTTATTTTAGAACACTAAATCTTTTGAACCCTAGAAATTAGGATTTGACGTAAATTTTGGTCTTATCTTTGCAAATACTTGATATTTTTTTAAAATCTACATGTCATTGAACTCCTAAGACTAAGGGATAAGGATACGATATATATATATATGAAGTTGTTCAATGATAGAGGATTTAGGTCGAGAGGCTCGACAGAGTTTAAGGAGCAGTTTAGCTGCTCATTTGTAAGCCTGAGGGTCTGTGATGAAAACCTTTCTACCGTGGAAGATACATGAATTTATCAGAATGGTATTTCTTTGTTCTCCATTTTTTCTGTCATCTTCTTGCTTGAATATATTGCATATTTTGAAGATCAAAGGTTGCATGTGATTAATAAATCCATGAGAAACAGAGGATATGTTGTATCCTGCTTATTAATCATCATTTTTATTCAAGTATATTGCATTCATTTTACAGACTTGATTCTTGTATGATTGATGTTCTTCTTTTTGTTATCTTCTTCACTCTTTCATCCGTCATTATATAAAACTTTCTTCTGCTATGCAACTTCACTCCCTTCAATTTGTAGAGAGGTTATTGTAAATTATAACCTTGTACAATATCTACTGTAAACAGATATTAAGAAAAGAACAGAAAATATACAATGGCAAATACAAACATTACACAGATTTTTCCCCTGGAAACCCAAACCGAGAAAACCAGCATATTCTATATTCATTCATTGTGTTACAATGTTTACAATACAAAATACATATAGGAGCCTGGGTTATTCAAAACCCTAACCCAATGACCTGGATTAGTCCAAAACCCTAATTCCTTAACCGGTAATAGAAAACCATCGGCAAAGTAACCGTGTTCCTAAAAACCACCTAAATATAATGCGGTCCCAAAAAATGCGGTCCCGATCTAGAAAAAAAAAACGGGGGCGTTGCCCCTGAACCCCAACGCATACACTCTGACACTACTACACTTGCAAAGAACATAACACATACCCAACATTCTCCCACTTGTTTTTTTCTTTGCATATAGGCGGTTACAGGGTTACATAGTCAACAATCCAGGGCAACAATGCCCATGGATCCTCTACACCAAGAGAACTTCTCAGTGCTCACAGATTTTGTTAATGAGTCTGCAACAATCTTCAAAGTGTCCACCATCATTAGTGACACTTTCTTTTCTTCAATCATGTCTCTCACAAAGTGATATTGAACATCAATCTACTTTGTCTTTGAATGATAAGCAAGGTTCTTCGCCAGAAAAATTGCACTCTAACTGTCACACTCTATCCTTACAGCTTGTTGTACCAACCCAATACCTGAACACAATCTTTGTAACCATATTGATTCCTTACTTGCATGAGTGGCTTCGATGTATTCAGATTCTATAGTTGAAAGTGTCAATACAGCCTGTCTTTTGCTCATCCAACTTATTTCTCCTCCAAATAGGTTAAACACATACCCTCTTGTAGATCTCCTACGATCCAAATCTCCAGCCCAGTTTGCATCCACAAAGCCATGTATATCCACTACTCTATCCAATATTGGTCTTCCTTCATAGCACAGTCCATAGCTAGCAGTGCCAAGCAAATATCTGAGAACCCTTTTTACTGTTGTCCAATGCTCCTTCCCTGGTTGTGACATATACCTGCTCAAAAATCCCACTGCATGTGCAATGTCTGGTCTAGTACAGACCATTGCATACATCAAACTACCAATTGCACTTGCATATGGAACATAAGACATGTCCTCCTCTTCTTCATGTTTCTTGGGACACTGATCCACAGATAAATTTACACCAACATGAATAGGAACCTTGACCGGTTTACATTCCTTCATATTAAACCTCTGCAATATTGTCTCGACATATTTTCTATGATTTAACCAAAGTTTCCTCCTTTTCCGATCTCTTTTAATTTCCATGCCCAAAAGGAAATTTGAAGCACCGAGATCCTTCATGTCAAATTTAGAGGACAACTGAGTTTTCACATCCTGGATAATCTCCTTGTTGTTTCCTATTAGAAACATGTCATCCACATATAAGACCAAATAAATCAAATGATCACCAATTAATTTAAAATACACACAGTGATCTTCTTTGATTCTTTTGAAGCCAAGTCCCATCATATAAGTATCAAATTTTTGATACCACATTCTTGGTGATTGTTTTAAACCATACAAGGACTTTTTCATCTTGCATACCAGCTCCTTCTTTCCCTTCACAACATAACCTTCTGGTTGCTTCATAAAGATTTCTTCTTCCAAAGCCCCATGAAGGAATGTTGTATTCACATCCATTTGTTCTATTTCAAAATCAAATGCAGCAACAACAGATAATAGAAATCTTATGGAGGTTAACTTGGCAACAAGAGAAAAAATCTCACCAAAATCAATTCCCTCAACCTGGGAATAACCCTTTGCTACTAACTGACCTTTGTATTTCTCCACCTTTCCTTCTGCATTCAACTTCTTTTTAAATACCCATTTGCTTCCAATGGGATTTCTTCCAGTTGGAAACTCCACTAGATCCCAAGCCTCATTCTTATCCAAAGATGCCATTTCTT
>JZKD02S0489614.1:421510-455034 GCA_000966675.3 Picea glauca
TCATTCTTATCCAAAGATGCCATTTCTTCTTCCATGGCCCTTTTCCAGAGATTTCCATCCTCTGAATCCACTGCCTCCCTGACAGTTCTAGGATCATCATCAGTAATAGACGAAGAAAAAATTGAACGGAAATTAGATGGAATATACATTTCCGGTAGCCTTCTTTCTCGATCTGATCTCCTCAATACTGGAGTATGAGGATCTTCTTCTTATTATTCATGTTCTTCTGTAGAGTTTGACTCATCATCATTTAAATCAAACTCTATTTTCTCTGGTTCTTCCTTACTTGGTAAGACTTCCTGTTTAACAACATCCTTCATTTCTCTAAATACCACATCTCAGCTATACACTACCTTCTTAGTTTATAGGTTCCAAAGCTTATAACCTTTGAGACCATCTTTATATCCAATAAAGATACATTTTCCAGCCTTCTTATCCATCTTACTCCTTTTTTCCTTTGGAACATGAACATATGCATTTCAACCAAATACCTTAAGATGTGTGAGAGAAGGTTCCTTACCATTCCATACCTCTTGTGGAGTCTTGTCATCCAACGTTGATGAGGTTGATTTATTGACCAGATAACATGCAGTACCCACTGCCTCTGCCCATAATTCTTGCCCTAACCTGACACCACTAAGCATGCACCTTGATTGTTTCATCAATGTCTTGTTCATCCTTTCTGCAACTCCATTCTGCTGAGGTGTATATGGAGTAGTCTTGTACCTTTCTATACCACACTTCTTACATAATTATTCAAATTCATTCCCGCAAAACTCTCTGCCATTATCTGTCCTCAACACATTAATTCTTTTCTCTGTTTGATTCTCAACAAGAGCCTTAAACTCTTTAAACCTATCAAAGACTTCAGATTTCTTCCTGAGGAAATATATCCAAGTTTTCCTTGAGAATTCATCTATAAATGAGACACAGTAAATATATTTTCCCAATGATGGCACCGACACAGGTCCAAAAACATCATTGTGAACTAGCTATAAAATTCCTTATGCCCTCGTTGCACCAGAGGGGAATCTTACCTGATTTTGCCTCCCATATAGACAATGTTCACAGAAATCAAAATCCAGAGAGAATTTAGACATACCTTCAACCAAACCTTTACCATGTAGTAGTCGAAGACCCTTCTCTCCAATATGCCCCAGTCTTTGATGCCACAACATAACCTTTTCTCCAGAGACTGTAGGAGTTATTTCTTCTTCAAATCCAATATCAGAAATAATGGATCTATTACACCCATCACTAATAGTGCTTCCTAGCAGCTTATACAGAGTTCCAAACCAAACTCCCTTCATCAACACCATTGCTCCTCAAACCATCCTGCAAGTTCCCTTTTCAAATATTTTTTTTACACCTGCATATTCCATTTTTCTTACAGAAATCAAATTTCTAGCCATACCTGGGATGTGCAGAACATCAGGAAGTGTTCTAATCCTTCCATCTATGAACCTCAACTTGACCCTTCCTCTTCCTATGATTCTGGCTGTCGAATCATTACCTAATAAAACATTACCTCCATCATACCTTTCATATTCAAAAACCACTCTATGTGGGGAGTCATATGAAAGGATGCACCAAAGTCAATCAACCATGCCTCATGATCTGCATGTGTGCTTGAAGAGGCCAAGTACACATCCCCTCCTTCTTCCTTGGAGGTATTTTCTTCTATAGAAGAATATTCTTCAGATCCCTTCTTTTTGTCAACTTTGGATCTACACTGCTTCTTATAGTTCCCTTCTTTTCCACATCTCCAACATACCCTTACAAACTTTCTGGGAGATTTAGATCTACCCTTAGACTTAGATATCCCACTTGATAAATAAGATCTATTTCTTTCCTAGGAATGTCCTCTTGCAAATAATTTGTTTGTGCTATGTCCTTCCATATTCTTCCGTTCATCTCCTCCAACAACAAGGATGAGACCACTTCTTCAAACTTCAAGGAATTTGTATTAATACCTATGGACACAACCAGACTATCCCACGAGTCTGGTAAAGAACACAACAAACGGATACATTTATCTTCATCTAAAATTTTAATCTCAACAGATATTAACTGACTTACCACAGTATTGAAGGCATTCAAATGCTCTTCCACCGAGTCTCCATCTCTCATCCTTAGGTTATACAACTTCTTTCTCAGGAATAATTTATTTACCAGGGACTTAAACTGATACAACTTCCCCAACTTTTCCCATAAATCCTTGGTTGTAGCTTCCTCTGACACATTCAGTAATATTGAATCGGAGAGACACAATCGGATTGTGCTCTTTGCCTTCTGATCCAACTTGTTCCAATCATCTGCAGAATTTCCTATAGGTGCAGTACCTGGATCTACCATGATCCATTGATCTTTGTCCACCAACAGATCTTCCATCTTGAGCTTCCACAACTCAAAAAATTTCCCATTAAACTTCTCGATCTCCATCTTTGAATTGCTTTCCATTTCTTTTCACCTGAAAAACAATATCGCAAATCCCCCACTATAACAAGGCTTATCACAGTCTCGATCCAAACCCTTGACCACAAAGGCATCCCCCTAAAACCAATAAAGCTCTGATACCAAATGTAAATTCTAATCTTGTACAATATCTACTGTAAATAGATATGTAGAAAAGAACAGAAAAGATACAATGGAAAATACAAAAATTACACAGAGATTTTTCCCCTAGAAACCCAAACTGGGAAAACTAACATATCCTATATTCATTCATTGTGTTACAATGTTTACAATACAAAATACATATAGGAGCTAGCAGCATCCAAAAACCTAACCCAATGACCTAGATTAGTCCAAAACACTAATTCCTTAACCGGAAATAGAAAACCATCGACAAAGAATATAACACATGCCCAACAGTTATGAATCCATTGCCCAATGGTGTGCTACTGATTTGCATTTAATTTTTTCCCTTTTCCTTTCTCGTTTAAATCTTGTTGATCCACTCAAGCATAAACCTAATTAATTATTCATATTATGATGGGTATTGGGCTTATTCTTATAGTTGTCTAAGGGTGATTCCTAGTGCTAACAGGATCTCTTCTAACAGTCTTTTCCTATGACCTTCAGTGAACTTCCTCTCAACCTCATTAAAAGAATCAGTGTATTTGAAAACAAACTCAATTATATACCCTTCCTTCACCCAAGAAAACTACAAATAAATGGCTTGAGTACACTTATTATCCAGTGTCTCAACCTATCAATCATGATCTGATCCCAGACCAATGGTTCTTGAGGCTTCAAAGCAGTATCATTAGTAGTCTTCATATTCAACCATTCATGTAATAGATAAGAAAAATCAACTAAGAAAACTTCATGCATATCAGAGTAGTTATACCTATTCTTCCATCACTCCACATTGGCATTCAAATCTTGAGTTTCCCACAAAGAAAACTCATCTTCCTTAGCAGTCAACCAATATTGAATTTCTTCCCGAGATGGATACCACCTCATTCTCTTCCTTCATAACTCAATACAAAACCTTCAAGTCCTAACAATGGAACCATTAGTTGGCTCTTACTACACTTGTGTGCATGCTTCTTAATGTTTCAGGGTTGAATACATAGGGTTCGTCTAGATTTGACCCAAAAAAACCTCAAGGCATCGAAATATCAATCCTTATCCAAAGCCTGAATAAGGTCTCCCCCTCGACCCCAATACATCATGAGAATCATAGAGACCATATGGTCTTGTCTCAGTGATGAAGTATTAATTACACAGAAATCCATTTGGGACGACATTCATACATTCCATTGTGTTATACATTATCATTAAAAACATGTAACATCAACACCTAAATTAATTTGACACATGATAAACACATCTTAAGACAAGAATCACTACAGATTTATCATGTTCATTAAATCATTCAGAGACATGCATTAAGAAACTCATGAATTGACAGCAAAAAATCCTTGCGCTCTTATACATTTTCCCAGTGTTATATTACATAGTTTCATGCACTTTATTTCATACTTTGTAGGTATTGTCGACCTAGAATCACAACCAAATACATTACAAAAACATAGGCTCAAAGTGAGCTCAAGGACATTAACCACCAATCATTAGATAACTAGTTGGATAGATAAAAATGACTAATTGTGTTTATGTCGTCGTTGCTCCCTTTTATTTGCTTCTTGGCTCTGGTGCTATGTCACTTTTAATTATACCTCACTCACTCTTGGCTGCCAATATCGCATGATTTTTTTAGCTAGATGCATTCCACATAGCCTCTTTGGAGTCGTGGAAATATTAAATACATTTCCATCTCATATCCTTACTGCTCCACGATCTCTCGTGTTTCCTAAAGTAATCATTCGAGAAGATTTCTTGAAGATTGTTTTCTTGATTTTGGCATGCATGTTGTGTCTTCTTAATTTCTGGCGTGTGTCACAAAACTCAGACCGATGCACATTGGCAGAACTGGAACTCATGTGCATTAGAAACACTTGAACTAGCATGTGTGCCTCCTGACACCTACTACGTAGTTGCTTGAGTGCATGTAAAAACTAGAATAGGGACGCACAACTTCATTTGTGTGCACATACGATCTTTGCCCAAAATTTTGTGTGCCAACAGAAACCCTTGTTGCAACACAAGAACCAATAGGTGGGACAAGTAAAAAAGAAACCCCTGTTGTAACACAAGAACCAATAGGTGGAATGAGTGAAAAATAAACCCCTATTGCAATACAAGAACCAGTCGGTGGGACATGTGAAAAAGAAACCCATTCCGCAATAGAATAACCAACAAGTGGGACAGGTGAAAAATATACCCTTGTTGCAACACAAGAACCAATAGGTGAAGGATGAGATGTGGAGAAAGAGCATGTTGCAACACCTGAGATGAAATATAATTTCATGGATTGATCTGGAATTTATGAGCAGAACGAATTGAATACATATTATTAAAAGATTCTTAAAACAAAATAACAGAGATACAGTAAAAATGGTTTTCTATTCAATAAGGAAATAAGTTAAAACTATGAAATGCAGTGGAAAACAAGCTTGTTGGAATGGTGGTGGCTTATCTCTGAGAAGATATGTGACGGATGTGCTCATTCGCAATAAGATGGTTACAATGATGCTCTGAAGGCCATTTACAACAAACAGGAATGTCAAAAACCCTAGACATCAAAAAACCTAACCCTAGGAGATGAAGCGCCAAAAGTCACGTGGGCCTCGTTTGGGTAAGTTAGTACATCAACTTCCCATGGTCATAACTTTTGCATACGATCTCTAGTTTAGGCGCACGATATCCCGTCGGAAAGGTCTAACTGAGAAGAACAATTTTTTACTAGCCTAGGTCAGAGCCTATGGAAATCACTTGGGCCCCAAATCCCCAAAAAACGTCGTTTAGGGCCTCAAAACGACCCTGAAAGTTTGGAACCCGAAAAACTGCCAAGGTGGAAAATTATTTTTCAAGCCAGTGGAATAGGTGGGTGGCCACCGATATCCACCTATATCAATCCTCCCTCCTTAGGAAGCAATGGTCTCCATTTCGTTGAGTTTCCCCATTAGATGAGGAAATTTCTGTTGAATTTGGCCCCGGGTGAGCCACTTGCCTTGGTGCAGGAGCTACCCTGCTTTGACGACTCGATAAAGTTGGATCCTTTGTTGTCAAGTGCCCTTAATCTGTGTGTCCAAAATCTAATCATTGGATGTTTGTTTCATGCAGTCAAGGTTGAGCTCTGTTGTTTTCAACTGCTATGCTATCTCTGAGGTGTCCAATAAGGGTGGGAAATATGGTTTAAGGAGAGCCACGTTGAATACTGGATGAAAACCAAGGAAGGGGGGAATGTTGAGCTCAAAAGCATTGTCACCCACAGCCTTGGTGATGGTGTACAACCCATAAAGGAGTGGGCGAAGCTTCCGATGGGGCCATGTAAGGCGTTATTTTTGCAAATGCAACCAAACCTTGTTGCCCACCTGAAACTTATGTGGCACCCAATGTTGATCATGGCGTTGTTTGTACTTGGCATTAGACTTTTGTAGAATGTCCTGAACCTGTTGGAGGATGTGTTGGATCCGCTCAATGAACCGAGTGGCTTTGTCAGCTTCTGGTGGAGTAGGGGACGAGTTGGTCGAGGTGGTCACCAGGGGTAGTGCAACATCCATGGGGCCCAATGGATGGAATCCCAGCCCCATTTGAAAGGGGATGTGGCCAGTTGAGCTATGTAGGGCTCGGTTGTAGCTATTATGGACATAGGAAAGAATATCATCCCATGTGAGGGGGTGTTTTGAATTGTACATGAGCAGGATATGTACGACCATCTGATTGATGACCTCAGTTTGGCCATCTATCTGGGGGTGGAAGGAAGTGGATTTGGTGAGCTTGGTATCCACTAGTGACCAGAGGCTCGACAAGAATGAGTTGAGGAACTGACTGTCATGGTCTGAGATAATGATTTGTGGGATCCCAAAATGTACCCATACTCGTTCAAAGAAGAGCTTAGCAATGGATTCTATTGTGATGTTCTTCTTGCAAATGGCTAGAATCGTCATCTCGGAAAAGTGATCAACAACTGCCAAAAAAAAGTGATTTCCCCTCTTGGTGGATTGGAGGCCCGACATGTAGTCCATTGAGATGGATTCCGATGGCCTATTAGGAGTAGGCAGAGGGGTGTACAGGCCTTGTTTCTTAGTGGTTGGTTTGGAAATAGCATAGGCGGTGCAGGACCTAATATAATTTCTGACATCTTGTCAAAGTTTTGGCCAGTACAAATGTGTATGCATCACTTCCACTGTCTTTTCGACGCCAAAGTGTCCTGCCACCCGAATGTAGTGAGCTTCCCAAATTAGCTTCGCGCGCTCGCTTGATTGAATGAAGATATGGCCTAGATGGCACAACAACCCATCCTAAAGATGGAAATTAGAAACCACTGAGTTGGCTCCCAACATTTGGTAGGTGGTGGAGAAGTCTAGGTCTGTCGCATAGAGGTGGGGTCATCTGGAGATCCCGTGACTGCAAGAGTATAGCACCGTGGTGAGTGTCGCGACTGGAGGTTGGCTGAGGCAGTCAACAACTCGATTGGTACTTCATGTTTTATACTTGATGTTGAGTTGAAATTGTTGTAAGTATGTTGACCACTTATGATGGTGGTCATTCTGCAATTTGCCTTGGGTATGAATGAACTGTAGTGGCTTGTGATCAGTGTGGATGATTGTCTCCTTCCCAAGAATGTAATGTCTCCACTGGCGGAAGGCTTGCACAATGGAGTACATTTATTTTTTGTGATTAGGGTACTTACGGATAGCATCTAATAGTGTCTCACTATGATATTCCACAGGGTGGTCGTGTTGAGCGAGAACGGTGCCCACAACATAATCTGAAGCATCTGTCTCAATCTCAAAGGGATGATGTAGGTTCGGTAATGAAAGTACTAGGGATGAGCACAAAAGTTTCTTCAATTCATCGAAGGATTGTTTTTGGGGCATACCCCACACAATTTTTTCCTTACCGCCACCCCTGGTTACTTGGTTGAGGGCCCATGCGATATGAGAGAATCCCAGCATGAACCTGTGATAGAAATTGGCGAGGCCCAAGAAGATCTGAAGTTCAGTGAGTGAGGTTGGGGATGGCTAGTCATGGATGACCTGGATCTTGGCTAGATACACATGCACATCATTTTGATCAATTATGTATCCTAAGTAATGGGCCTTTTCCATGACGAAGGATCATTTTTCCAAGTTTGCATATAGTTTGTGTTGTCGCAAGGTGTGCAGAACCTGTTGAATATGTTGCAAGTATTCCACCCAAGTCTTTTTGTAGATGAGGATGTCATCTAGATACACCACTAAAAAATTATTGGTGAAAGTTCATACGATAGAATCCATCATCCTCATAAAATTTGTTGGAGCATTTGTCAAACCAAAGGGCATGACCAGCCATTCAAAAATACCTTCTTTTGACTTGAAGGCATTCTTCCATACATATGTCTATTCTAGTGGGACTTGGTGGTAGCCAAAATTCATATCAATATTACTGAAGTATTTGGCCCCCATGATCTGATCAAGGAGGTTGTCGATTCAAGGAATCGAGTATTGGTTTTGGACTGTGATTTTATTCAGGGCCCGGTAATCAATGCAGAGTCGTCAGGTCTCGTCTTTCTTTTGCCCCAACATGATTGAGCTCCCACTAGGTGATGAGCTGGGATGGGCGTGCCCCTTGTCGATAAGTTCTTAGATCTACCTATCGATCTCCTCATTTTCTAACAGAGAGCAGTGGTATACCAGCCCATTGGGTAGCGGTGTGCCTAGGGTCAAATCGAGGGGATGCTTGACTTGGAAATGTAGAGCTACCCCGGTATGAGAGGAGAAGATATCTTAGTATTATTCCACAACCTTATCCACTTGATTCTGTTGTTTGGAGAGATCGGTCTTGGAGGCCTTGGATGTGGATGTGATATTTCTCTCACTCTGAGAGCGAATCATGAAGAAGACAGATTTACCAGTCTGAGAGATGAAATTCCATCATTTCTTGGTAGAGATCAAGGAAATAATACTCGGAGGGATTGTCTGGGGTATCCTATACAATTTCCTATTCAAAGTAATAATAACACTATGAGGCCTAGACTCATATATAGCATGACGTTTCCATAAATAAGGTTGGCCCAAAAGTACATTACAAAATTCTAGAGGAGAAACATCGCACAATACCTTGTCTTTGAAGGGCTTGATGTCGTATGAAAGTCGACGTTGTTGGCTGACGCGGAGATCGCTTCCTTGGCGGAGCCATCCAATATTGGTGTAGGGTTGTGGGTACGGTGTTTTCGGCAGGGCCAGCCACTTGACGACCTCTGCTGAGATGAGTTTCTTCTGGCTACCATTATCAATGATGAATTGCAGTGGGGTGCCTTTTACCAACATCTGTGAATGGAAGAGGTGCTCTCCTTCTTCTAGCTCATCTGGTTCACCAGGCTGGAGCTTGGTGGTAGCAACGATATCACTGGGTTCTGCATCAATGATTTGTCTTCCCTTTTCTGGTTCTGACTCAAAGTTAGAACCCGCATCTTATTCGTAGGCTTTCACTTCGGCCACCAATGATTGCTTTGAGCAATAGTCGGCAGTATTATGCCAAGGGATCTTGTGGAAGTCACACCACTTCCCAGTATCTTTATTTGTCTTTCTGGTGTCCTTATTTTCTTCCGGCTTGGTCTGGTTGTCTTGATACTATCCATATTTTCTATTTCCTATGTTCTATGGGTTGGGGCCACCCTTTCCTATCTTTTTTTGTGAGGGGTTCCCAAGCCCAAATGGCCATGTCTTTTGTTTGAGCTTTTACTCGATTTGGACGACATATTTGTAGGTCATGCCCAAGGATGAGATGTCCAAAAATTCCATTTCGGTTTGGATTTATCTATGTAGAGCATCGTAATACTTGAGAACCATATGTCACTCTGAATATTTGATACCCATCTTGGTGCGCAAGGTATGGAAGATATTTGTGAACTCTGGCACTGCTTGGTCTCTTTCTTGCCGCAGTGTGGTCCATTTGGTATACAAATCGTCATAACTTCCGACAGGGTAGTATTGTTCCTTAATAGCATCCCTAAAGGATTCCCAGGTGGCCATGACTATAAATAATGAGGGTTCCTTTGTTTCCTTTTTCTCACAGAAAGTTTCCCACCAATATTTGACATGGGGAACGGCTTTGAGGAGCGCAAAAGTAATATTTTCTCTATTTGAAAAGTTATGGACAGAAAAATACCCTTATAGTAGATTCAACCACTTGTCTACAACATATGCATCTATTTGACCTTGAAATATAGGGATATCGAAGTTGATTTGTAACTTGAAGGGGGCGGCACCTCCACTCGAGGAAGATGTGTCACATGTTGGTAGCCACCGAAGGATTTGTGCGAAACTATCCATCATCTCATTCCTCTGTTGCGTGAGGGAATCCTCAAGAAATTTTTTGAAAGGATCTCCTGTCCCTTCATCTTTCTTTTCTCCTACCATGAGAGGTCTCTTGGGCATGTGAGAGATTTTGTCCTTGAGGGAAACAAGATTGAGACCCAATTCTTTGTACCCTGACCTCATTGGGGACATGCATTAAGACGACAAGGAGCATTCCGCTCTAATACCATTGATCCAAACTTTATGAGTAGAATGAAATGAATAAAGATTATTAAAATATGCTTAACACAAAATAACAGAGATAAAGTAAAACTAGTTTTCTATTCAATAAAGAAATAAGTTGAAACTGTAAAATGCAGCGGAAAACAAGCTTATTGGAATGGTGGCGGCCTATCTCTGAGAAGAGATGTGATGGTTGCGCTCATTCGCAAGAAGATGGTTACAATGAGGCTCTGAATTCCTTTTAAAATAAACAAGAATATCAAAAACCCTAGACATCCAAAAACCTAACCCTAGGAGATGAAGCGCTAAAAGTCATGTGGACCCTGTTTGGGTAAGTTAGTACATCAACTTCTTGGGGTCGTAACTTTTGCATACGATCTTTGTTTTAAGCGCACAATATCCCGTTGGAAAGGTCTAAATGAGAAGAAAAAAACTTGACTGGCCTAGGTAAGTGCCCGTTAAAGTCACCTAGGCCCCAAATCCACCAAAAGCGTCGTTCAAGGCCTCAAAACGGCCATGGAAGTTTGGAACCCAAAAAACTGTCGAAAAACTGCCAAGGTGGAAAACTATTTTTCAAGCCAGTGGAATAGGTGGGTGGCCACCGATAACCACATGGATCATGGATATTGAATTTAATGTGACTTTCAAGAAGATAATCCTCAACCATATTAAAAGGAAATTGATTAAAGGTAAAAAAAAATTGAGACTGTTATATTTTTGTCATCATTCAGCAAAATCTTGAGTTAAATAAAATTAATCAAAGATTGCAAACGAGGATAAAGAAAATAAAAGTTGAGTTACTATAAAGCCAAACAGACTTGGAATGCCTTGCCTAAGTAGTTGAACTCACCCAACAAACATTTTTTAAACTTGGAGAAGAAGTAACAAAAGAGGGACTTTCTGAACTAGTTCCTAGGACACAAATGTTGAAAAGACAACAATACCCCTAGAGAAATTTGATGCTAGAACCCAAAATGAAAGAACTCTCACTAAGGACAGAGGGGATCAAATAGATGAAATTAGACCTAGTATACATACAATAGTAGTGTAGACAGAATTTTAAGGTGACGCAGAGGTCAAATACATTGATGAAGAAACTCAAACAGACGATGTTAGACCCCTTGTAGAAAGTGTTGGAGTTAAAACACTCATAGACAATGATTACAAGTTGAGGGATAATGTTTCCAAATGGAAAATTTTAGTTGAGCCCTATGAAGGAGGAATAATTCCTTTAGATGAATGTCATCAATCCATATATAACCTGAGTCAATGATGGGATGAACTAGCAATCCATCGATTCAAATGGGAGCAATGGAAAAAGGACATAGAAAGAGCCTATGAATTACAATCCTAGGTAAAAACTCTTGAAAAAGAAAAGCAATAGATTGAATCTCTTGTGGAGACTATTCTTAGTTGCAGGGTACCTTCCCTTGTTTATTTTGTTTTCCTATGGGGAAGATCTATATCATTTCAATACGAGGCAATAACTACAGGTGATCTGAAAATCCTTAGATGTCAAATTAATTATTAAACCTACATCAGCATCCAACCTTATTCAAAAATTATGACCATTATGACTATTTTAAAATTAACATGTGAATCCCCTTACTTATCCAAAACTTCATTAACTAATAAATAATTTGCGGAAGTTAAAATTTTGAAATTGAGGGAAATAGAAGCAGCAATAACAAGGCACATTACACAAGTTGATCACAGATTTCACCCATCTTGGGCTACATCTATGGGTCCGCTTCCAAATGAGAGACCGCTCAATTGATGCTCAAAAATTATTTGATACAATGAAAAATTCAACTTATGTTTCTAAAATGACCTTCTGATCTGCTGCAAAAACTCAAATGTGACTATCAAAATCAGCTCTGCCTCGAAAAACTGAAGCTTTTGACTATAAACACTCTATATCTTCCCAAAAATACTAAAACTCGACATAATAAAACTATTATAGCTCATAATTTTGGAAACATAACTTCGTGTGGTGCAATAGAAAATCATGGGGTTTATATAGTAGAGGTTGAGGGTTCAAACCCGACAATCCTCATTGCATCACGGTTTGGGAACTTAACAAAATTTAAATACAAGATGCCTCGATGGGATTTAAAATTGGTGTAGTTGGAGAAACAGTTAGACTTATGGGCCGTCAGCCCAAAGGTCTCGGGGTCAACCCTAGTCGAGGTGCCCTTTTTAACTATTTGTATACCAACAAAAACTTAAATAAAGAATATGCCAATTTTTGTTATAATTGTTGTCGTTGGAGAAACGATAGGACATTGGAACCATATGTCGGAGATCATGGGTTTGATTTTGTTGAGCCCAACAATTTTCCAACCCTTAAGCCAACTTAGAAAATCATAGGGTGCCATGTGGCAGCATCTGATTGGGCCACATCACATGATCGTACACCCAGTCAGCTTCCCTGTCAGCATGCCACGTCACCATCATAATGCCACTTGTTTCCTACCACGTCAACATTGTACAGTCCATGTGTCTGTCGTAAAGTTCCATGTGTCATATGTACAGTCCACATGTCATATGTACAATTCCACATTTCATCCTTCCATTGATTCTACATGGCAGCTACCTTTTTCCATTTTTACCTGTTTTTCCAAAACTTCAGAAGACCATATCTTTCTCATACAACATTTGTTTGAGCTCGTTCAAGTTGCATTGGAAAGATCATGTCGCACTCTATGCAATGGAGTCATTTTCATCGGAATTTGATACTATCAATTTTTTATCATTCTTAGATCCCCCTGGATCAGCAAGAAAACCTCATAAGGTAACATCGATAGAAACATTTTTGAGAGTGTATTATGAAAGCAACAATGAAGGGAAAAAATTGTTGTGTAAGCTCTATCGGCATAATATTCTTTTAGAATTTGATCCAGAATGGAACCTAACCCCTTTTGTTGGATACATACAGTTAAGGGCTTCCATGTTGGCATGTTTTACAGGCAGTGTATGCTTGACACATTGATGGCAAGTACAACAGCAATGATGGCTTGAGTATAGGTATAATGTGCCAGGTAGGCACCAAAAGTATTTTGGGAAGACACAACAGAGCAAGCTCATGAAGAAGAGAAGAGATAGTGCAGAGGTACACGCAGAGTGCAAAAGTTTGCTTGTTCATTTGATGGAAAATAGGCAGGCAAGGAAGATCAGGCGTGAATGATGGAATGGAAAGATCAAAAGAGTAACGTTGGCAGGTTTATAGTTGGGATACAACAATGGAAAACATGTAGGCAAGGAATATCAACATCGATGATGGCATGGAAAGATCAGAAGATGACTTCATTTCGGGCATGGAAATATCAGAAGCTGACTTCATTTCGAAGTTTATCAGATGCGAAACCATTTCGAGGATCAGAAGCTAACTCCTTTTCAAAGTTTCGGATACCGGGAATTGGAGGATTCAAGAATCGAGACTCTTCATCACAGGAGTCCCGAAGTCGCAAAATGCGAAACCCTGAAATCCCAAAACAGACACATCAACAAAGAGTTTTGCAGATCGAGAAATAACTCCTTTTCAAAGTTTTGGATACCGGGAGTTGGAGGAGTCAAGAATCGAGACTCTTCATCACAGGAGTCCCAAAGTCACGAAATGATAAACCCCGAAATCTCGAAATAGGCACATCAACAAACAGTTTCACAGATCGGGAAATAACTCCTTTTCGGAGTTTCAGATACTGGGAGTTGGATGAGTCAATAATTGAAACTCTTCATCACAGGAGTCCCGAAGTTGCAAAATGCGAAACCCCAAAATTCCAAAACAGGCACATTAACAAGAGTTTCACAGATCGGGAAATAAATCCATTTCGGAGTTTCGAATACCAGGAGTTGGAGGAGTCAAGATTCGAGACTCCTCATCACAGGAGTCTCGAAGTGTCGAAATGAGAAATTGCAAAAGGCGCTAACAACTAAACTCCATTTTGGAGATCGCGACTTGGAGAGTCGAGATACCTCGCAATAAGAATTCGCGACATGCGAAATCGTGAAATGCCGAAATGATCGAAGCTAGTCCAGCTAAGCTCCTTTTTCGGATTTTTGGGGATTGCGACATGGAGCATCAAGATAACTCTTCACCACAAGAATGTCGAAATGTCGAATGTCGAAATACCTAAATGTCAAAATGTCGATGTAACCGATGGTCACGTAAGTGGAAGGAGCTAGCATAACTAGGCTCCATTTCAAGGTTCACACTGTAACTGCTAGAAACCACTGATGGTTTCTGCCAGAGGACTCGAAGAGACTTCGGTGTGATTGCCAGAGGAGCTGAAGAGTCTCAAGGCATCTTCCAGTGGAATGAAGACTGTTCATAGAGGTGATTGACAAATGGAAGAGCGTTGAAGCATGTAACTGCAACAGAGGGGATGAGCTTGACTCTGACAGAGAAGATGAAGAGTATCGACCGCTAGAGAGGCTACAAAATCTTGGCATAACACCTGGTGATGATGGATGCATGGGTTGAACTGCCAGAGAATTTAAAGAGTTGTAATGATGATCAAGTAGAGCACTAGACATGGGGAGAGCATGTAGAAGCATTGCGGACAGAGCATGCACAAGGTGCAAAGAGACTATATGAATGTAGAACAAAGAAGAGATGGTTGTTGTTGTTGAGGGTGATTCAAGTGTGTTGAAGGAGGTAGAGTGCAGCAGCTGAAATGTATAGAACAGGAATGGTGCATAGAAGGGACAGGGCACGTAGAGCATAAAGTGAAGTAGAAGCAAAGAATAGATATGAATAGATGAGATAGTAAAAGAAGGCTGAGGTGCACTTGTAGAGAAAAGAAAAAGATCAGAAAGCGCAAGAAGATGCATGCAAAGACACATTGATACAAAAGAGCAGAGTAGCATAGCAGAACAGTGATGAGACTGGTAAGCCATTGATGAACATTATATCACTGTAATAAGTTTCAGTAGCAAAGATTTATATTTAAGGGTGGTTGGGAGGTGCTAGGGAGGATTATTGTCCTCAGAGGTTCAAGTGGGTGCTTGAACACAGGGATTTGTAGCTTCCATCTGGTTGTATCCAGAGAAACCAGGGTGGTAGGGTGGTGCAAGGGAGAACATTGGTTCTCTGATATACAGGTTGGTGCCTGTGTAATTGGAAGTTGGTGCTTCCATCCAGTTGGTGATGGAACTCTTAAGGATTTGGTGCTTCCTTCTAGTGGGTGCTAGAGAAACCAGGGAGTTGGTGCTTCCTTCTAGTGGGTTCTAGAGAAACCAGGGAGTTACTGCTTCCTTCTAGTGGGTGCTAGAGAAACCAGGGAGTCGATGCTTCCTTCTAGTAGGTGCTAGAGAAAATAGAGAGTTGGTGCTCTCAGCAAGTAGCAGCTTGCAAAACAGAGGTTGTAGCCTCATTATGAGTTGGTGCTCATAAGTATGATGATGTATAGAATGTAAATATTACTTATCATATAAAGAAGAAGAGGTTTTTACCCTTTATGGGTTTCCTCAAGAAATATTTGTCTCTGTGCATCTCATATGTGTGAATGATGTTGAATGTTCTATTGCTTACTTCCCTGCATTATTTTGATTGTCATTGAGTGCTCTGTAAAGATTTTAAAATAAGCATAAGTGTTTAAGCACGGTAACAAATGATTCACCCCCCCTCTCAGTTGTCCAAAAATTGGTATCAGAGTCGGCCCCCTTTTATCTAAGCGTAGATCATAGATCTTAAACATGTCAAGCCATGAAGGAAATTCAACCAATAAGGCCCCTCTGTTCAATGGAACAAACTTTGCCTTTTGGAAAGTTAGAATGAGAACCTACATAATGGATTTAGGTGCAAATGTCTGGGATGTGGTAGATACTAGTTATGTAAATCCAGTTGTACTAGCTAATAAGGATGACAAGCTAGACTTTAGCTTCATCGCTAAGGCTATGAATGCTATCTTAAGTGGGCTTGCAGAAGCAGAATTCATAAAAGTTATGCACCTAGAAACCGCCAAAGAAATGTGGGACAAACTCATTAGAAATTATGAAGGTAATGAGAAGGTAAAGGATGCCAAGCTTCAAACCTACAGAGTACAGTTTGAACAGCTAAAGATGAAAGAAGATGAAACTATTGGAAAATACTTTTTGAGAGTTGAAGAACTGGTAAATGCAATGAAAGCACTTGGTGAAAAAATTGAGGAACCTTCTTTAGTTCAAAAAATTTTGAGATCTCTACCAGATAGGTTCAACCCGAAGGTCTCTACTATAGAAGAACTTAATGATCTTAAAACCTTGGAGTTTGATCAACTTCTAGGAATATTGACTGCATATGAAATGAGGATAGTTACAGATAAACCCACCTCTAGAGAAGCATCATTTAAAGCAGATAAGAATGAAGATTATGGGCCTGATGAAATTGAAGAAAAATTCATGAGAAGACTAAAGAAAGGATCAGGCCAGCATCAAGGTAAGTTGCCCTTCAAATGTTTCAACTGTGGTAAGATAGGTCATTTTGCAAATAAATTTCCACAGAAGAAACATGAGCAGAACTTTGAAGGTGAAGAGAAGTACAAATCCAAAAGATTTGATAGAAAGAAAAGTTTATGTGTAAACAATGATGTCTCCTCAGAAGACACCGATAGTGACTCTTCCTATGAAGATAAGGTAAATGACTTCATGCTTATGGACAAATAGGATTATGATAATAAAAGAACAGGCAATAATGATAATGATGAAGAAGTTGTGGTTGATATGGAAGGAGAACTGATCAGTCCACTCGAAGAGATTGATTGACTCAGAATTAAGAACAGAAAGCAAAAACAATTGTTGATACAGTTCGAGAAAGATAGTAAACAACCTGATGAAGACTTTGTCCTACTAAAAGTGGAATTAGAAAAGGCAAAGAAAATCGAGGACATTCTGAAACAACAGTGATCAGAAAAGAAGGCAAGATGTAAAGCTCTGGAAGAAGAAGTAGTGAAAACTAGGAAAGAGTTGGAGAAGTTTCAAGCCTTGTATCATTAGAATCTGTCAAGTATCAAAGCCTCATAAGGATTAGCCACCATTCTGAATTAGCAAAGGAATCCAAAGCTGAAAATTGGTTTGGGTTATGAAGAGGGATCAAGTAGTGGTCAGCCAAGAAACAAAGAACCCATCAAGTTTGTCAAATCTACAACCAATGACAACAACAAACCTCCAGAAACAAAGGAAGACAATCAGCCGCCCAGGAGGAGTAAAGAAAAAGGTGCCAGAACTGAATCTGTAGAACAAGGAAATAATACACTCCCTTCTCAAGGAAATCATCAGCATGGAAAAAATTGATTTGCTCAAAGAAGACAACCATTTTCCAGGTACAAAGAATTTTTCTATGGATATCATTTCTAATGTTCTAACTTTGGTCACAAAGCTGTAAATTATTACTTAAGACTTAGACATGAGAAATTAATATTTCCAAGGAATAAATATCTTCCACAACAAAGAATGATATAGCCAAGTAACAAACCTCCACAGATTGCAAATCACTTGATGGCTGGGAAAAGGACACAGGTTAAGCATAACAATCATTTTGACTCTTTAATCAACGAACCAGATTGCTACATCTGTCATAACTATGGACATAAAGCTATTGATTGTCGCTTAAAGAACTATAAATCAGATTTGAATTCCTCTGCTGAAAATGTCAAGGTTTGGAAGAAGAAAGAAAGTGATAAGTGTGGATTAGTGTTGTCATCTCAAAGACAAAAGAACCCCTGGAATATAGATAGTAGATGTTCCAAGCACATGACTGGAGAAAATGATAGGCTTCTTCTTATAAGCAAAATCAAAACAGGAAATGTGATCCTTGAAAATGATGAACCAGGTAAAAACAAGGATAAAGGCATGGTGAGTTTAAGTAATGGAAAAGGAGATTCTCAGGATGATCTTCCTATAGATGGGATGAAACATAATTTGCTCAATGTAAGTCAAATGTATGACAGAGGCAGTGAAGAGGTGTACACGCCCAAAGAGTGTAAGGTAAATGTAAACTCAGGACAAGTGGTGAATAAAGGCATAAGGTCAATTAATGATGTTGATATTGAATCCTCCCCTGCAAGTAAAGAAGACACAGACACAATAAAACAATGTTCAGTTAGCATCTAACCCATGGAAGAAGCAAAAGAAGAATCATGTCATAAGATGGAAGATGAAGTTTTGAAGGTTGAGAAGTCAAACACCCAAAGCAAGTTCTTAAACAACTCCATGACCCTGGATAAGCTCTTGGATAGTCAGAGATCACCAAATGAAAAATATGGTATTGGAAACAACAAGGTAGAAATCAGTACTCCTAAGAAACCGGATACACGTTCTTCGTCTGTGAAAAAGAAAAGCAGGTATGAGAGTGGTTGTAGCGGTTTTTTCTTGTGATTGAATATGTTCATAAAAGCCTTGGATTGTATGCATCATGGAAGAAAAATGAAATTGCAGTAATAGAGATCGATGAGAATCAATGGGGAGATCCACGGGTTATTTAAAAAGTACAAGCTACAATTACGCATTGTTTCAATAGGACAACAGCATCTTTAACAACAACATTTTTTTTTTACAAAATGATATACATGATATCTTGTAGAGATAACAAGAGGAAATACATTGTCAAGGAAAGCTAACCTTTTAGGAACAAAGGAGGAAACTAGTCAGAAGCAGAGAGAACAGTGACAGGGGGAGTCATCCAGTTATGACAAGAAAAGGTTGTTGAAGGAGTCCCAGTAAGAGAGGTGAGCAATAATGAGTCTTCTACAGAGGACACAGCTAAAGCTGAAGATGAACAGGTCCAAGAATCAGAAAATGAAGACTCTAAATCAGATGAAGACACAGATACTCAGACAGACTCAAATCAGCAGACAACTTCAAATTCCTCCTCCATAATCACTCAAAAGAATCATCCTGCAAGTCAGATAATTGGTGAAAAAGACAAAGGTGTACAAACCAGGAGAAAGATAATCAAAAACACTGAACAATCACATATAGCTTTCATATCCATGCCGGAACCCAAGAATTTTAATGAAGCTAGCAAAGATGACCATTGGGTTAAAGAAATGAATGATGAACTTGATCAGATTGAGAAAAACAATACGTGGGAGATGGTTCATAGACCTGAAGGTAAAAATATCATTGGTTCCAAATGGATCTTTAAGAATAAGTTGAATGAGCAGGGACAAGTTGTCAAGAACAAAGCAAGATTGGTCTGTAAAGGCTATGCTCAAATAGAGGGACTGGATTTTGATGAAAAATTTGCACCCATAGTAAGATTAGAAGCTATCGGAATATTTCTTGCCTATGCTTGTCATAAAAGGTTTAAATTCTATCAAATGGATGCCAAGTCGGCTTTTCTAAATGGAGATTTAAATGAAGAAGTCTATATGGAACAACCAGAGGGTTTCAAACTGTCTGATAACCCTGACTTAGTATGCAAGCTGAAGAAAGTTTTATATGGGTTAAAACAAGCCCCTCGTGCCTGGTATCACAGACTGGATATGTATCTCAAAGACAAAGGGTTCAAGAGAGGAACAACTGACAACAATTTATATATCAAAACAGAGGATAATGATTTTCACATCGTGTTGGTCAATGTAGATGACATCATCTTTGGATGTAATAAGGATTCATTGGTACAATGGTTTTCTTCTGCCATGGAGTCTGAGTTTGAAATGTCTATGATAGGTGAACTGTCATTTTTTCTTGGTCTGCAAATTACTCAGAGGTCTGAAGGGATGTTCATTTCTCAAGAAAAATATCTAAGAGAAATGTTGAAAAAGCTTCAAATGGAAGATTCTAAACCTGTGGGCACACCTATGGTTACTGGATGCAAATTAAGCAAGGATGATGACTCACCTGATGTTGATCAAAGTTCATATAGGTCAATGATATGCAGCATGTTGTACATCACAGCATCTCGCCCAGACATAATGCATGTTGTTGGAATGGTAGGAAGATAGCAGTCTGCACCTAAACAGAGTCATTTGCAAGCTGTCAAAAGGATATTCAGATATTTGAAAGAAACAATGAACTATGGCCTATGGTATCCTAAGAATCAGAATTTTCAATTATCAGTCTACTCAGATACTGATTGGGATAACTGTATGGATGAAAAGAAAAGCACAAGTGGAGGTGCATTCTTCTTAGGAGATTCTCTAGTATCTCCCCAAAAATACTAAAACTCGACATAACAAAACTATTATAGCTCACAATTCTGGAAACATAACTTCATTTGGTGCAATAGAAAATCATGGGGTTTATATAGTAGAGGTTGAGGGTTCAAACCCGACAACCCTCATTACATCACGGTTTGGGAACTTAACAAAATTTAAATACAAGATGCCTCGATGGGATTTAAAATTGGTGTAGTTGGAGAAATAGTTAGACTCATGGGTCGTCGGCCCGAAGGTCCCAAGGTCAACCCTAGTCGAGGCGCCCTTTTTAACTATTTGTATACCAACAAAAACTTAAATAAAGAATATGCTATTTTTTGTTATAATTGTTGTCGTTGGAGAAACGATAGGACATTGGAACCATATGTCAGAGATCATGGGTTTGATTTTGTTGAGCCCAACAATTTTCCAACCCTTAAGCCAAATTAGAAAATCATAGGGTGCCATGTGGCAGCATCTGATTGGGCCACATCACATGATCGTACACCCAGTCAGCTTCCCTGTCAGCATGTCACGTCATCATCATAATGCGACTTGTTTCCTACCATGTCAATGTTGTACAGTCCATGTGTCTGTCGTAAAGTTCCATGTGTCATATGTACATTCCACATGTCATATGTACAGTTCGACATTTCATCCTTCCAGTGATTCCACGTGGAAGCTACCTTTTTCCATTTTTACCTCTTTTTCCAAAACTTCAGAAGACCATATCTTTCTCATACAACATTTGTTTGAACTCCTTCAAGTTGCGTTGGAAATCTCATGTCACACTCTACGCAATGGAGTCATTTTCATCAGAATTTGATCCTATCATTTTTTTATCATTCTTAGATCCCCCTGGATCAACAGGAAAACCTCATAAGGTAACATCTACAGAAACATTTTTGAGAGTGTATTATGAAAGAAACAATGAAGGGAAAAACTTGTTGTGTAATCTCTATTGGCATAATATTCTTTTATAATTTGATCTAGAATGGAACCTAACCCCTTTTGTTCGATACATACAATTAAGGGCTTCCATGTTGGCATGTTTTACAGGCAGTGTATGCTTGTCATTGATGGAAAGTACAGCAGCGATGATGGCTTGAGTACAGGTATAATGTGTCAGGTGGGCACCAGAAGTATTTTGGGAAGACGCAGCAGAGCAAGCTCGTGAAGACGAGAAGAGATAGTGCAGAGGTGCACGCAAAGTGCAAGAGTGTGCTTGTTCATTTGATTGAAAATAGACAGGCAAGGAAGATCAGCAGTGAATGATGGCATGGAAAGATCAGAAGTGTAACGTTGGAAGGTTTACAGTTGGGAGACATCAATGGAAAATAGGCAGGCAAGGAAGATCAGTAGCGATGATGGCAAGGAAAGATTAGAAGATGACTTCATTTCAGGCATGGAAAGATCAAAATCTGACTTCATTTCGGAGTTTATCAGATGCGAAACCATTTCGGGGATCAGAAGATAACTCCTTTTTGTAGTTTCGAATACCGGGAGTTGGAGGAGTCAAGAATCGAGACTCTTCATCATAGGAGTCACGAAGGCGCGAAATGCAAAACCCTAAAATCCTAAAACAGGCACATCAACAAACAGTTTTGTAGATCGAGAAATAACTCATTTTCGTAGTTTCGGATACCGAGATTTGGAGGAGTCAAGAATCGAGACTCTTCATCACAAGATCCCTGAAGTCACGAAATGTTATTTCCCGAAACCCCGAAACAGGCACATCAACAAAGAGTTTCGCAGATCGGCAAATAACTCCTTTTCGAAGTTTCGGATACCGAGAGTTGGAGGAGTCAAGAATCGAGACTCTTCATCACAAGATTCCCAAGGTCACGAAATGTGAAACCCCAAAATTTTGAAACAGGCACATCAACAAGAGTTTCACATACCGGGAAATAACTCCATTTCGGAGTTTCGAACACCGGGAGTTGGAGTCAAGAGTCGAGACTCCTCATCACAGGAGTCCCGAAGTGACAAAATGAGAAATTATGAAAGGTGATAACAACTAAACTCCATTTTATAGGTCGCGACTTGGAGAGTCGAGATAACTCGCAACAAGAATTCGCGACATGCGAAATCGTGAAATGGCGAAATGTGAAATGCCGAAATGATCGAAGCTAGTCCAGCGAAGATCCTTTTTCAAAGTTTTGGGGATCGCGACATGGAACGTCAAGATAACTCTTCACCGCAGGAATGTCGAAATGTCGATGTAGCTGGTGGTCACGTAAGTGGAAGGAGCTAGCATATCTAGGCTCCATTTCAAGGTTCGCACTGTAACTGCTAGAAACCATTGATGGTTTCTGCCAGAGGAATCGAAGAGACTTCAGTGTGATTGCTAGAGGAGATGAAGAGTCTCAAGGCATCTTCCAGTGGAGTGAATACTGTTCATAGAGGCGATTGACAGATGGAAGAGCGTTGAAGCCTGTAACTGCAACAGAGGGGATGAGCTCGACTCTGACAGAGAAGACAAAGAGTCTCAACTGCTGGAGAGGCTAAGGAATCTCGACATAACATCCAGTGATGATGGACGCATGGGTTGAACTTCCAGAGAAGCTGAAGAGTTGTAATGATGATTAGGCAGAGCACTAGACATGGGGAGAGCATGCAGAAGCATTATGGATAGAGCATGCACAAGGTGCACAAAGATTATATGAATGAAAAACAAAGAAGAGATGGTTTTTGTTGTTAAGGGTGATTCAAGTATGTTGAAGGAGGCAGAGTGCAGCAGTTGAAATGTACAGAAGAGGAATGGTGCATAGAAGGGATAGGGCACACAGAGCATAAAGTGCAGCAGAAGAAAAGAACATATATGAATAGTTGAGACAGTAAAAGAAGGCTGAGGTGCACTTGTAGAGAAAAGCAGAAGATCAGAAAGCACAAGAAGATGCAGGCAGAGAAACACTGATACAGGAGAGAAGAGTAGCATAGCAGAACAGCGATGAGACTGGTAATCCATTGATGAACATTATATCACTGTAATAAGTTTCAGTAGCAAATATTTATATTTAAGGGTGGTTGGGAGGTGCTAGGGAGGACTGTTGTCCTCAGAGGTTCAAGTGGGTGCTTGAACACAGGGAGTTGTAGCTTCCATCTAGTTACAACCAAAGAAACCAGGGTGGAAGGGTGGTGCAAGGGAGAACATTGGTTCTCTGATATACAGGTCGGTTCCTGTGTAACTGGAAGTTAGTGCTTCCATCCAGTTTGTGTTGGAACTCTTAGGGATTTGGTGCTTCCTTCTAGTGGGTGATAGAGAAACCAAGGAGTTGGTGCTTCATTCTAGTGAGTGCTAGAGAAAGCAAGGAGTTGGTGCTTCCTTCTAGTGGGTGCTAGAGAAACCAGGGAGTCGGTGCTTCCTTCTAGTAGGTGCTAGAGAAAACAGAGATTTGGTGCTCTCAACAAGTAGAATCTTGCAAAACAGAGGTTGTAGCCTCATTATGAGTTGGTGCTCATAAGTATGATAATGTACAGAATGTAAATATTACTCATCATACAAAGAAGAAGAGGTTTTTACCCTTTATGGGTTTCCTCGGGTAATATCTATCTTTGTGTATCTCATATGTGTGAATGATGTTGAATGTTCTATTTCTTACTTCCCTGCATTATTGTGATTGTCATTGAGTGCTATGTAAAGAGTTTAAAATAAGCATAATTGTTTACAAACGGTAACAACTGATTCACCCCCCCCCCTCTCAGTTGTCCAACATTCCACACCATTTATGCATAACCGTGTCCAACGGAAGAATTCTCGGTTTGTCACCCAAAAGAATTATAGTTGTAGCCTCTAGGTAAGAGGAGAACTCAATAATCCAAAGATTTTTCTCATTTCACATTATATATGGGTTAATTCTTCTACCCATGGTGAGTTCATGGCCAATACCCAGGAAGAATACATCTCCCACTGTACAGAACATATATATTTTTCGATGTGAAATGCTATGGAAGGTTGCAAGTAAAGATGGGAACAAGCCATAGAGGAGATGAGGCGAAGGGATGATTTTAGTTACCACAACTTCATGGTGGAATTACAATGAGTGAGGAGGTATATTCAATGCATGGAGAAGTGTGGAAATCGATGGGTTGGATTTTGATTCCATTACACTGTGATCTAGTTCCCTGTACCCAAGTATCAGTTTTATTATGACCTAGAAGAGGGGGTGGAAGATAGACTTTTGGAAGAAGATACAAACCAATGGAGGATATTATCCATCTAATGGTAAGGGACACCAAGATTTCATCATTAGTAACCTCCACCACAGTGATTCTCATAAGGACTATGTTTCAGAATGATTGACTGGTTACATGAGGGAATGCAACATCTTTGGGTTGGGGGGACATAATGGGCGTTTGAAACGCCATCCTTTTCATACACGTAATTTGTCTTTTTGGTCACTGTGTCTATCATTCCAGTCATTCCTTGAGCTTATTCTTGATCATAAGGATACATTTTTCCTAAGGTATGCCTCCCCATGACTTGTGTCATTTTAAGTGATTATGTTATTGTGATTAGGAGAAAACTAACCTTTTAATGCTTACTCATTGAAGGGATTGTGAGACATTGTTCTAGACAGGAAGTCACAAGTGCTACCACAGTTGTTGCAACACCTACCAGTCACGTTGTTGCAACATTGACCAATCATATTTCTACAACACCTACCATTTGTGTTGTTGCAACACCTACTAGTCACGTTACTATAACATCGACCAGTCATGTTGTTGCAACACCTACCACTCGCGGTGTAGCAGCACAACACCCACTACTAGTCACGTTGCTACAATACATACTAGTCACCTTTTTGCAACACCTACCAAGCCATTGTCGTAACACCTACTCTTGGTCATTGTTGTAACATACATTGTTGATCGTTTTCGTTACACCACCACCATGAAGTCGTTACATGATTCGAAAAATCCTTAGATGTTGATTAGTTTTTAAATACATATAAACATCTACTTGATCTTTGAAAGAATAATGATCACTTGGCTATTTTCGATTATCATGTGAAATTATTATCTAAACAAATACACTTCAATGATAAATAACTTACAAATTACTGAACACAAACTGAACAACCATGATGTAATCACATACACAAGTTTGATAATGGAGTTCACCCAATTTGGGATACATATTTGGGTCTGCTTCCAGTAGAGACCTATTTATTAATGCTCAAATGCTTTTGTTTCACAATGACCTTTTTATGCGTTTATCAAACCCAAGAACAGAGTGCACCATTCTATTCCTTGCAAAAAATCATGAAAATGAGTATAAAGTTCTTAAAAATTTGTCAAGGGACCCCTTGGCATGCTTTACTATGTAACCTCAAATCCTTATTTCCCTTTGCACAAACTTCGAGATTGTACTCTGCATATTAATTATTTTGTCCTTCTTCTTGGTTCGCATGCCCATTAAATAGGGCACGGGCCCCTTAACCACCATTTGAAACTATTGGGTGGCAATAAATATTTTTTAGTGGGAAGTTATAAAAAGGCCCACACCTTTGGCATATTGGTTAAGTTTTTGGTATTAATTGGGGGACGTCACAGGTTCCATCCCTTGCGATCCCCTCTGTTTTCGACGTTTGTTATAACTTATGGAATAACTTGAAATGTTTGTTAACCAAAACTTTTAACACCAAAATCAGGTGGAATGTTACGGTTATATGCAATAACATACGATCCAGGGGCTGGGGGCTTAGCCCTCAGCCCCTTTCCCCATCGAATAAACTTTTGATAAAGCTTAAATATATGTGCCAATGTATATGGTTAAGTCTCATGTGTGTGGCGTATTAGCAACAAAGGTTTGTGTAAGGATTTGGGAGGTCACAGGTTCAACCCCCATCAACTCCCATAAAATTTTAATACACATAAACCATAATTGGCCAATGGAGGTTTCCATGTGGTGGCCTCTCATTGGTCTATCCATGACATGTGTCAACAAAAAATTATTCCACATGTATGTACGGATGCCAACACACCTTCCCAGTCAGCGTATGGCCATGCCACATGGCACCTTGGGGTGTGGCCACATCATCATCGTATAGTTTTACGGCTATGCCATGTATCACCCTTATAGTGGTGACATGTGTCACCTTAACCCCTTTGACTTTGACCTCTGACCTGGTTGACTTGAACTTTGACCAACCATATATTTTTCATGCGAACTATGTTTGAGATGATTTTTGTGTCATTGGAAATCTATTGTCGAGCTCTACGCATTGATAGAATTTTTTAGAACATTTGGGACAATTTAATTTTGAGAATTTATGAACCTTTCTTGACCTTTTTGGACATTCTGGATCCTCTTGGAACTCTATGAGAATTCATGGATCCTTCTGGATCATTCCTCCCCATTGGAAGCCTTTTGGACCACCAAAAGTTTTGATTACTAAGAAACTAAGTGAGGGTAGAGTTCCCTCACCCTTCCGATCTCCATCCATTTTTTTTTACTTGGTTTTACCCCTTTAATAATAACTCATATATATTTCACATCACTTCGCTTTGAAGTCTTGATTCTTCTATCAAGAATAACATCTTCCTGTAGCTCGTCCAGATATTCTGGAGAAAAATCATCAACTGTCGAAACCCGAATACTTTCATCTTCATCCATAATCATAGGAGGCTCATAAAGCTTCAAATTCTCAACATTTACCACTGAATACATTTGCATGTAGGCTGGTATATCTAAAAAAAATGCATTAGTACCATTCTTCTCCAACATCTTGAATAGATCATATCGGATTGGCCTTATMTTTTTACCTTCACCTTTCATTTTATCTATGYTGATATGTAACCATACTTGATCATCGACTTCAAATCGATGATCAACTCGATGTTTTYCATGCCTCGCCTTATATTTTTCTTKGGTTTTCTCCAATTGTTCATGTATTTCTTGATGTACTTRTTGAATTCTCTTAATGAAYMTTTTAGCTTTATCTATATCATCRTGTCCATCTTCTTTRCYTGCTTMTCCAAAAGAAAATTCCATGGGTGATTTARGAAAGTACCCCAAACATACTTCRAAATGAGTTTTCTGAGTAGAAGAATGCATGGCATGATTATAGGCATGTTGTACATAAGGTAATTGTTCATCCCATAACTTAGGATGCTTGTTCCAGTATCCTCAAAGTAGATGTACCACTATTTTGTTTACCACCTTTGTCTGTCCATCTGTCTACGGATGAAAAATCGTGCTCTTATTTAACTTAGTTTCCATGAGCTCCCATAAATGAGACCAAAATTTTCCCAAAAAGCGAGAGTCTCGATCTGATATAATAGATGTAGGAAGTCCAAAACGAACCCATACATTAGTAAAGAACATTTATGTTGTCTGTTTAGTTGTGACATGTTTCTTGCATGGTATAAAAATACACATCTTGTTGATCTATCCACGATGACATATAGATAATCATGACCTGTCGTGGACATCAGCAAACCCCCTACAAAATTCATGGTGATAATTTCCCATGGATGAGAAGGTACTAGAAGTGGTGTATATAGCCCCAAATTTGTGTTTCTAGGCTTGCTTGTGGCACACATAACACACCCTTTTATATACTTGAAAATTGTTTCATTTATTTGAGGCCAATAACAATATCTCTACAACTATGCAATTGTCTTACCAACCCCAAAATGACCGGAAATGAGAGATGAATGAGCTTCTCTTATTATATTTACTCTTTCACCCCTAGGTATACAAAGCTTTCCAAGATAATATAATAAATTGTCTTGCATATAATAATCTGATTGTTGATTGCCACGAGTTAATGCATCATATACCTCTTTAAAATATCCATCCTTAGAATATTGTTTTGCATAGATTTCATGAGCTAAAGGATTATACCTGAGTATTGTAGATGCATTAATCACTAGTATTGACAACATATATGCAACCTTGTTATGAATACCTTTCTTATACTTGATTACCAAATGAAATTGTTGTAAGAAACCCATCCACCTAAAGTGTCATGACTATTGTAGCTTGGTCTGTGACTGCAAATATTGTAATGGTTGATGATCTATATGAATTATAGTCTCATTTCCCATTAAGTAATGCTTCCATTTATTTACACTTTGTACCAACACATACAATTCCTTATCATATGTTGGATAATTAATCACATCATGTGTAAAAGTATCAGAATGGTAACATATAGGTTTACCTCGTTGCATCAAGACTACTCCCTTGGCATATCTATTTGCATTGATTTGAATCTAAAATGGATGGTGTAGATCTAGCAGAGCCAAAACTGGCACGGTGCTTATCTTTTCCTTCAATGTCTCAGAGGATTTATGGTGCTTCCCTCCCCATTGAAAGACTTGTTTAACACTTGTTAGTGCATGTATAGGAGTTGTTATGTACGAGAAATTAGCAATGAATTTCCTCCAATATTATATTTCTCCTAAGAAGCTCCTGACTTATGTGGTAGTAGTTGTCTTGGGCCATTTCACAATGACTTCTACTTTTGCAGGATCTATCTTTAGTTGACCATTCCCTACAATGTAACCCAAATATACTAGAGAAGTTTTTCCAAATTCACATTTTGATATATAGTTTCTCCTTCTTCAAGAGTTCAAAGACTTTCTTAACATGCATCATATGATATTCCCATATTCAACTAAAGATATATATATCATCTAAATAGACGATTACAAAATCAACTATGTAGGGTATGAACACATCATTCATTACCCTCATAAACGTTGTTGTTGCATTGCATAACCCAAATGGCATAAATAATCATTCGAACAATCCTTGCTTGGTCTTGAAATCATATTTCCATATGTCACCTTCTGTTATTCTAATATGATGGTAACCACTTCTCAAGTCCAGCTTAGTGAAATAAACAACATTCTTTAATTGATCCAATAAGTCATCAATTTTGGGAAGAGGATAACAGTTCTTTACCATAATCTTGCTCAAGGATCAAAAATCAATACACATCCTCCACGTGACATCTTTCTTCAGAACTAATACAATAGGAGAACCACATGGAGAGGAACTTGGTCTGATGATTCCTTTATCGAGCAACTCCTAAACCTTCTTCTTAATTTATGGATTCTCGATCATTGATGACCTATACATTCCAATATTTGGAAGAGGAGCATCCTACTGTAAATATATTTCATGTTCAACCTCCCTCTTAGGAGGAAACCTTGTAGGTTCCTGAAACAACTCATCATAGTTAGATATGATTTTGACTAACTCTTGTTTATGATCTAGATCACAACCTGATAAAGCATCACTTATATCTTCTTCTTTATGTTTCACTATCATTATTACAAAATATTTACTTGTGCTCACGAGTCTCTTCATTTGACCTGTGCTCACTAAAGAAACATTAGTCTTGATATGATGAGATCTAACATTAAATCCAACCCCTTCCTTGAAAGATGATATTTATTCTCTTCGCGATAGAATATAGCCTTCATGTCAAATAAATATGGACTACCCAAGCCAATGCCACAGATTTCAAGAGGCACAACATCTAACTCAACCTTGTCAAAAAACTTAGTTGTAATTGAAAATCTGATCTTACATTGTTTCGTCACCTGCAACTTAGCATATTCAAATACCCATCCTAATGGATAAGGATTTTTATGAGGTGGCATCTTCAAACCCAACTTCTTAACAATTGCTTCATATATTAAGTTAACTTGATCTCCATTGTCAAATAAAGTATCTACCTTTGTATGCTTGACTATAACTCTGACATGAAAAATCTCACTTCTTTTCTTTTGATCGATATCACTTTCCAATTTAGCAGATTGAACTAAAGAATTAGAATTGATAATTGATATACATGTTCTTCCTATTTCCATGATATTAGATTAATCCCCAGAATCTAACCCTAGATCCTGATGAGTTGATGCAACATTCTTTTGCTTTCCTTTATCCTTGAACGTCTTTTGTTGTAATGTTGGATGCAGCTTCCAACACTATGATTCATCGTGTCCCTTTTTCTTACAGTGGGAGCATGTAGGTATTCCCTCAACTTGCTTTACTATAGTTGATTTCTTACTCTTCCATTTACCTTTCGGTTTCTTTTCAAACTTGAATGAATTCTTATCTTCGATCTCATGTTTCCCCTTACTATCCTCCATATGTGTAGCTTGTACTAACACTTTATCAATGTTAGTAGGGTTAAACATTAAAATACTATGACTAAGATATGAGTGCATGCCACCAATATACTTTAAAACGGTTTCATGGGTATACAATAAAATCCCCGAGGATAATTCCTTATTTTTGAATTATTGTGTATATGGTTGAATATTATGGCCTTTACCCTACCTTAGATGCTGCCATTCTATTATTGGTGTTTGCGTATAAGCTAGTGGATAGAATTGTTTTCTTTTAGCATTTGTAAACTTATCCCAGGAAGATATTACTTTACCCTTTTGAACAAGATAAACTTGCATCTTGCTCTCCCACCATATTAAGTATGTGCCACTTAGTCGAAGAGCAGATAACTATATCCTTCCATCTTCATCCATGATCTTTTGAACCCTACAATATACTTCTATTTTCTTGATCCAGTTGTCCAACTTCTCGGCATTCAATTCTCCATCATAGATCGACAATTCAAACTTGACATCTAATTTTAATAAAAGAATATTATGATCAGACTTCTTAGAGGACTGATTTGGACAAGAAGAATGTTCAATTGCCTCAGAAGAAGATGATGATGAGGATGGTGAAGGGGGCTCTGAAGGTCCACCACCTTTGCCTCATCCTTCTCCTTTTTCCAAAGATTCTCCACTTACGAGATTTTTAATTCTTCATTGCAAATAATATATTATCTCTCTCGTTGAGCAAAGTGTATCCATCATTTCTTCTGGACTCATGGGAGGATCTTCTCCTTCCCTTCCTTCGAAAGCCATTTTATGATTATGAAGTCTTTTTCCAATTTCAGATTTATAACTTGCAAGATCTCCTTTACCAAGTTTGAGTTTGGATCTTGTAAGCATTCACTTGAAAACACTTGTCAAAACTGCTCTGATACCATCTTGATCCGAAAAATCCTTACATCTGATTAGTTTTTAAATACATATAAACATCTACTTGATCTTTGAAATAATAATGATCACCTAATTGTTTGTGATTTACATGTGAAATACTTTTCTAACCAAATACACTTTAATTATAAATAACTTACAAATTACTAAACACGAAATGAACGACCATGATGTAATCACATACACAAGTTTGATAACGGAGTTCACCCAATTTGGGCTACGTCTCTGAGTCTGCTTCCAATAGAGACCTCTTAATTAATACTCAAATGCTTGTGTTTTACAATGACCTTCTTTTTTTTTTGCATTGCTCAAACCCAAAAACAGAGTGCACCATTGGATTCCTTGCGAAAAATCGTGAAAAATGAGTATAAAGTTCTTAAAATTCCATCAAGGGACCCCTCGACATGCTTTACAATGTAACCTCAAAGCCTTGTTGCCCTTGGCATGAAATTCAAGACGGTACTCTACTTATTAATAAATGTTTCCTTATTTTCGGGTTGTGTGCTTATTAAATAGGGCGTCAGACACTTAACCACCATCCAAAATTGTTGGGTGGCAATAAATTTTTGTTAGTAGGAAGTTATAACAAGGCTTGTACCTTTGGTGTATTGGTTAAGTTGTCGATATTATTGGGGGAGGTCGTGGGTTCCATCCCCTGCAATCCCCTCCGTTGTCGGTGTTTGTTATAAATTATGGCATAACTTGAAATGTTTGTTAACCAAAGTTTTTAACACCCCGATCGTGCGGAATGTTACGGTTATATGGAATAGCATACGATCCAAGGGTTGGGGGCTTAGTCCTCGGACCCTTTCCCCACTGAATAAACTTTTGATAAAGATTACATATATGTGCCAATGTATATGGAGATTAAATATATGTGCCAATGTATATGGTTAAGTATCATGTGCGTGGAATATTGGCAACGGAGGTTTGTGTAAGGATTTGGGAGGTCATGGGTTTGAACCTCATCGACTCCCATAAAATTTTAATACACATAAACCATAATTGGACAATGGGAGGTCGCCACATGGTGGCCTCTCATTGGCCTATCCATGCCATGTGTCAACAAATGATTAGTCCACCTGTATGTACGGATTCCAACACACCTGCCCAAACAGTGTACGGTCATGTCATGTGGCAACTTGGGGTGTTTCCATGTCATCGTCGTACAATTGTATAGTCATACCACGTGTCACCCTTGTAGTGGTGACATGTGTCACCTTGACCCCTTTGAACTTTCACCAGTCATATTGTTTGCATATGAACTGTGTTTGAGTCGATTTTTGCACCATTGGAAAGCTATCATTGAGATCTACGCATTGATGGCATTTTACAGAGCATTTGGGACAATTGAATTTTGAGCATTTCTGAACCTTTCTAGACCTATGTGGTCGTTCTAGACCTATGTGGTCGTTCTAGACCTTTGTGAGCATTCTTGGATCCTCCTAGATGATTACACAATCTATTCTTTTTGTTGTTACACCAGTTGTTATAGCATTGTATGCCATGGTTGTTACACCAGTTGTTATAGCATTGTATGCCATGGTTGTTACACTTATTGTTGTTAACCGATTGAGTGGAAAATTATTTGTGGTCTTGTGACACGTTGATAGATAATTTCCTGGACTTCCCTAAAGATAGCCACTTGAATTTGGGTTCTACCTCTTTTAGTCGCATGGGTTATTTTGATAGCCCGCAATGCAAGATTATTCAATGGCATAGATTCTCCATCCTTCAAAACCTCTTAGCAGATCTTGGATTTATTTCCTCGTTATATTATTTCCAAAACAGTAAAAGAGTCGAGAATCTTGAGTCCTATTGAAATCAATCAAAATGTTCCGTGGGGTTTTTTGTCAATGCGTGTTAGGGGCCAACATATGAGTGTGGTGTTGGGTTTTAGTTTCATTTCACAAATTCCCACTTCATAAATAGTAAAGTGAAGTTGAGCAAGGGTACTAACAATAAATTTGAATTTTTGACTTTGTTTTATTAATTTTCAACATATTTTCCGTGAAATGAATTCAACAACAAACAGACTTTCCAAAGAATCTCTTGACTTGCTAGAGTTTCTCTTGATTCAAAAGGAATTCCTAGATGGCGAGGTTATCTCTATCCGAAAAAGATGTAGTTCATTGAGATAACAGTCTCCAAAAAAAAAAGTATCTTAAGGGTAGATGTGTTTATGAACCTTATCACAGTGTATGTTATGAACTTATTTGATATCTCCATCAACATAACTTTTTGCTTTGCGCTCATGGTGCCTATAGATTGTAACTATTTATGT
>JZKD02S0489614.1:455111-465186 GCA_000966675.3 Picea glauca
TATATATATATATATATATATATATATACCCAAAAAAATGTTTATTTTTTCAATTGTATTGTTTTTAATTTAAAATGTTTTTTTATTGTTTGTAAATAATTTTTATTTTATTGTTTAAACATTTTTTTTCTTAATTTAAAAAAAATATATATATCATATTTTTTTTTTCATGGTTGGAGTTTTTCATTTTTATTTTTATTTATTTTTAAATATATTTTTATCTTTAGTTTTTACGATTTTGTTTGCAATAGTATTGGGTTTTTTTGTCATGGTTTCTAAAATTTTATAATTTTATGTTCAGGAAAAAAAAGGGTGTTATTAATAATGTTTTTTTTATTTGGGGGTTGGTATTAAGAATTTGGTTCCAAAGGTAACTATTGTCAAGGTCACAATTTCAAAAAACATGCAATTTTATCACTATAAAAAAGGTGTTGCTACTAAGAGCTCCATTTTTCGATTCAAGGGTCGATTTTAAGATTTTGGTTGTAATGGTATCAATTGTCAAGTCCAGAGGTTTCAAAGAAGTTGTAGTTTTAAGATTGAAAATAAAAAACGGAGTTGTTGTTAGTGACTTTTTTATTCGAGGGTTAATTTTAAGGTTTTTGTTGACAACATTATGATGTTGGTAACGTCATCATTGCAAAATGTGATAATTTTAATACTGATAAAAAAGAGTAGTGTCGGTATCACTACTTTTTGAAATAAGAGTTGATTTTGGTGTTTTTAGAATCGAAATTCTTCAAAAACAAATGTTGTAGTTGGAACTTACAAACTCTCTTACTCTAAAGCTACTAGGAAAGAAGAAAATTTAGAAAACAAGGATAAGGTGAAAAGAAGACACGTGTTAAACCATAAGGTGGATGAGGAAATTTGAGTTGTATTTTTAGACTCAAGTCACTCTTGTTGGAGGGGCTCCAAATACACCAAGACCACGCCTTTGTCAAAGAATTAATTGTGTGTAGCATCCATAGTAATGAAACTAAGAATGATGTTTGATTACATAAGCATGATCAACTAGATAAGAAATATGATAAGGTGGGGATATGCATCTAGTATGGGATATGGGGTCATCATATTGTCTCGTTATTTGACAGTTTTTCCTTTCTATTCTGATTAAAATTTGGTCAAAATTTTTAATTTAATGTAAAATTGTGATTTCAAAAATTACAAATTACGATTTTGAACTAATTTTGAAGTTCTAAACCTCTCCAAATATTCAAAATTACAATTTAAACAATACAAAGTAACATTTCAGCCATTCTTTATTCGCCAAATAAAAAACAAACACACAATATATTTTATTAATAAAAATATAAATTTCGGTGCATACAAGTAAATTGACTTAGACACCCTATCCGCCTCACAAGAAAAGAGGATACAAGACTTTTTCAACTTTATTAAAATGTGGAATAGTGTGAATACAAAAATGCCATGTAAGATACATAAAATTTTGATAATTTAAATAGATAAAAAATTTACTTTATATTTTAGATTTATGAAAGATTTTTATGTTAAAGAAAAATTATATTTTTTTATAATTGAAAAGTATATATATTGTTTCATGAAATATATATCATTATAACTTATTTAGTATAGGGGATCTATGCATTACCCCATTCGACCTATTTAAACATTGTTGGTGGGTGTTTACAATACAAAAGGAAAGCATCACAAACATTGTTATTGCTTAACATGTTAATAAAAGTTAGAACAACATTTATAGTATAATTTTTGTGGCTATCTTTCTAAGAATATTTACATATAAACATTTTCATTCCAAAATTTACTAAAGGGATAAGTTCATATATAGACTACACAAAAGGCACAAACCCTTAAATATAGAAATAATGTAGTATTGTAACAATATGAAAGAAAATATAGAGGAGAAGAAGAGGGCAAAATTTTTTCCTTGAGAGAAGATCATAGGTTTGATGTTGTACCAATCTCCTCCTCTACATTGCAGGCTTTTCACCGTTCTAAAGACCTTTATCCTAGGTGATTTTTAGTGTTATAAGGATCTTATCATCAAATTAAGCCTTAGCATGACCCTTTTTTTCCTCGTGTTCCATATATAACTCCATAAACTCAACAAGAAGTTGTTGAACCTACTAAATAATCATATTCTTCTACCTTCTACCATAATGGGAATCATTCCCACCTTTTTGCATAATGGAAACATGGGAAGTTAAATTAATCCCCCTTGTGTGACCACCTTGATCATAACATCCAAATCACACCCCTTTATGGCTTGAGTAATGGAAACATGGGAAGTTAAATTAATCCCCCTTGTGTGACCACCTTGATCATAACATCCAAATCACACCCCTTTATGGCTTGAGTTGACATGGGGGGCTCTTAATCTCCCTATTATCTTTCAAAATAAAGATTCCTCTACTAATATTTGACAAGGCATATTTCCATTATTTACTTTCCTCCACCCAAGGGCTCGTGATCGTATTCACTCTTTTATCCTTAAGCTCCGTGACTTTGTTGGCCATCTAATCTACCATCTTGTTATTATCCTTTAAACATGACATAATTTTTCCACCTTAAAGGATGAAATTACCTCCTTACACCAATGTATGATATTTATAATCCCCAAATATGAGCTTGTGACTTTCTCATTTGGGATTTTTATGAGTAGCTTTGAGCTCCCCTCAAAAATGAATTGATTGACACTCAAATTGGCACCTTCAGGTATACTCCATATGAATCCATGAGAACTTGCATTTATTATTATTTTTGTGACCTAATAACATGTTCAACTCCTAGGTATTGGTTCATTACATTGTTATTGTTATATTATTGTTGGCATTAGTGGTAGGTTCATTATTTGTAATTCTGTAGAATTTGTCTCTCTCTCTCATATATATATATATATATATATATATATATATATATATATATATATATATATATATATATATATATATATATATATATATAGTTTTAGAGATCATCAAAGGGTATTTATAAACATAAGATGTAAAGGAGGTTTCCCCCTCCAAGGGAAATTGTATGGAATTGCCCATTTTTCTATTTTTATGCTATTTGGGTTATTTAGACCATCACCTCCAATATCAACATGGACAATCCTTGGTTTGGACTCTTCCAAAAGAGGCATTGTAGCATTTTTGCTCTAATTCTTTTTTAATATTGGATTGGTGTGAAACTTGTGGGATTGAAAAGAAGAAACATATGGGTATCTCTGGTAAACATTTCATATTCTAGTTTGTTATGATTTTAGCAGTATAGGTTGTAGAAGTTATGGATTTCATCTTAGTATTGAAACCTTGCTAAAATCATAGGTTCTACCAAAAATCCCATATATGAATATTTATAAGTCATTTACGTAAGATCAATTCCATTGGAAATAAGATGGATCAAGGCATTATAGGTCAAGTTTAATGTATTGAAGTACTATAGGTACCAAGTAACATGTCGTACAAGTTTACTCTCCTGAAATAGTGAAATAACAATATGTTTTGGTAACTCTACCATAACTTCTTGGAAGGTTAAAATTTCATAGGATCAATTGGAGCTTGAAGATGACATATCAGCATATAAATTATAAAAATTTCATCAACAAAATATTAGAATCAGAGAACTTGTAATAGGTGCAAGTTTGATCAGTAAAGAAAACCCCAAATTAGGGCTTTACAAGGTGTGTCGACTTAAAATTATCATAAAGTTTGATTGGAAGCTCAGTTTATGACGATTAAAAAGGGGTTTGAAAGTGGAATCAAAATATAATACATATGTGTTAATTTTGGTACCATTTAAATATAAATTATTGAGAAAAAAGGACCATTATCATGGGGAGAAACAAGATTATCTTTGTAGGAGCAACAAAAGTGGAAGAAATTGCCAAGAGAATTTATAGAATTCTTCATCAATTTGAATAATTGACTAACAAAAGATGCAACTTGGAATCATGAGTTATTCATACAAAAGAATCTATAATTAATCATGCATTGAAGAAAATATTTTCTTGAAGGAGTTGGGCATGCTAAGCCATTATTTATTGGGCCACTTCATTGTTATTTTTATATCATTGTCAACATTAGTGGTAGGATCATTATTTGTAACTATATCCCATGTATCCAATATATATACCAAGGAGAGCTAGTTTTAGGGATCATAGAATCATTTGTAAACATAAGGCGTAAAGGAGGTTACCCCCTCAAAGTGCCATTATTATTCATTGACATTTTTATCATTATCAAGGTGTGGCATTACCTATTATTTCTATTCTTATGTTATTTGGGTTATTTGGACCATAAATAAACCTATGAAAAGTTCTCATGGATCGTCTTGTATGACTCCTAACTACACCCCCCTTGCCCCAATCCTACTAGACTGGGGTTGCCTCTAAAATATGTACCAAAGTTTACTTTTATCTATTCCTCTTTGGAAAGGAACTATATTGTGTCATTCTTTGATAGTTGTATAAAATTCCTATCATTTAGCAAAATCAATGCTAGGGAGAACTTTCATTTCCTCAAGGGAATTTATTTCCTCTATTGGATTAGGGTCTTTAAAATTCTGAGTATTCACTTTCATTGTATCCAACATTACTCTTATTATGTTTTTTTTTTTTTTATTGTAAATAAAAAGTTTGTATTTCCTTAAAATATTATCAAAACAGTATACACGGAAAAACTTGCCACTTGTTTTGCCATACATATGGAAACCAGAACAGGTTTCCCTTTGTCAAATGTTTGCTTAAGGCTGATACATGATGGACTCTCTACATTACACAACAGTCTATCTACAGCCATGGTTGTTCTGAACAGAGAAACAAAATAACAGTGAAAGAAATTAGACTTTAGGCAAACCCAAATTGTCGGCACCCTCGGTAGGTCGCAAAGCAAACACATAGGAATGGCATCATGTTGGGCACCTTTTCTTGGTTGGCTCACTTGGCAGGGTGTCGAAAAGAACATGCAGGCATCGAGAGAGGGTCGTCTAGCGGTGAAGCTTCTCTGTGACATCCCGTCTCATTTGAAAAAATAATTGTAGATGTTCCTCTGAGAAGCGCCATGTTCTGGGCGAATCCAGGACTGACGTCGCTGGTGGTTGAGAGTCGCCAACAGGATGAACCTCTTGTTCATGCTTTGTTGTAGGAATGTGTTCTTCGACTGGGCATCCTCCTAGGTCTAGATCAAATTCTCCTTCCATGGAAAGATGACTAGAAGTAATGGGTGGAGTCAAAATATATGAAACAAAGAAGAGGAAGGAGTTTGTGGGTTCCAAAGGAGGGTTCTGAGGGACTTCTTCCTCAACATAATCCATGGGCTAGTCATCATCCATCCAATTTTGGGCGGAGCCCGGTGAGATGTTCAAAGGGGGTCCAGCAAGGTGGTCTTGAGCAATGGCGGGCAGAACTGGTTCAATGGAAGGTCCAATATGGCGGTGTCGAGTAGCGAAGTTGTATTAGGTCGGTCCTCTCTTGGGATTTCCCCTTTCTCTAGGCATTGGGAAAGTGAAGGAAGAGAAGGAAATTGGGAGGAGGAGAGGACGACCAGAGGAAGAAAAACCAGAGTGGGAGAGATACACCTGAGTGTGAATTTGTACAAAAACTGGAACAATGAAATAATTTCCAATGCTAACCTTCTTATTTGCAGTCGCCTTGATAAGGGAGTTCTTTATTAAAGCTGAGTTGACAACATACAGGCGATTCGTACCAAGCCTGGTAGGATCCATCTCACACTTTGAGTGTGCCATTAACTCAAGCTTCCCACACAGGCACACCACCATCCCCTTCACTTGCAAGATATTCATGTGGAATGGACGGAGGGGGGGGATGGAAACTAGGGATATTAACTCCCAAGTTTGCCTGGTCACCAAATGTCACCCCATCTAGGGAAACATTACTCTTATTATGTTATTTGAACTTGTTTGCATCGATATTTTCTAAAAGATTAAGAAGTTCCTAGATTTTCCCAAGAAGCATATGGTGAACCCAAGAAATGATGCCCGTAACCCTTTCAATGACTATGATTTCCATGGGGTTTTCCTTATTTTGCAAAGAAATTATTCATAACATCTTATTTAGGCATCCCATGCATATAGAAGCTTCATCATAATGGTCGCACTCGTAAATAAAATCCATATTCAAGAAGAACATGAGCATATCTTCTATTATTTTGAAGTATCTACTACATTTGGATGGGCCTATCCTTCATCTTTATTTGAGGGATTCCTTAAATGGGATATTCTTCTTCAAGGTTAAGCATGAAAACATTGTCACATTTTCCCAAGATTCCAATTTTTGAAATTCCCACTAAGATTTATGTTTTAAAATGTCTTTTATTTCCTTGAAAGATTTCATATAGCCTTCTTCCACTCCTGACCTCCCACTTTTGGCCATGGTCCACCTCAAAATATACATTTCCTTCAACAAAAAATATTATATGCAATAAGAGGCTATAAAGCAGTGCATTTTCTTCTACATTCCAAAGGGTGGGATAACAATCCAAATCCTTTCAATCTATTAATAATTTCCCAATAGGCATCCAAGGGTCGTAGCCTAAGTGGTAAAAGGAGGGAATTAAATCCCTTGACACTTGGGCTCAATTCCCACTGTGGACATGTTGGTCCATTATGTCTTGGATGGAAGAGTATGCACCCCCATCAATGTATGTCTCAACCCCAGATTGAATCATAAGTTTCCTATTAACTGTTGACTTACAAGTTGTTAACACTAACCTGGAATTTATAGTAGTAGTGAATCAAATTTGAAACCTAAATATCGCACAGATAATCCTAATCAATTACTAATTCTTTTAGATCTTAAAAAAAAAAATTCCAATATACATTAACTATTATACAATTATGATTTTTCTTTTAATCCCAACATTTCCAAAATCCCAAACACATTTATACTTAACCTTTCCAAAATCTCAAACACATTTATAAGAATAGAAAATGGATAATATCCATGATACAGAGTATCCTATAAATAAAAATAAATTGAATTTTCATCCATTATGTTCCAAAAAAGTGAGAGTAAGTAATAACAAGATGAATTTTGTTTTGATTATATTATTCAAATCCAAATGAGTATCCTTTAACTTTACCATTTTATAATAATTTTTATTTATATTTTACATATATTTTAATCTTAAAATTTTATTTGTGAAATTAGGATTTTGATATGTTACAATTCACCTTATTCCAAAGCTCCCACCAAACCCACCCATTATACGGAAGAGAACATGGATAATATCCATGATACATAGTATCATGGAAATAAATTGAATTTTCATCTTTAATGTTCCAAAAAAGAGAGGGTAAGTAATAATAATGATGGTTTTGCTTTTGATTATATTATTCAATATCCTTTACCTTTGCCATTTTATAACTTTGTTATTTTATAATGATTTTTGTTTATTATTTCACATATATTTTATTTTAAAATTTTTATTTTCAATGGTTTATGTTTATCATTTCACATATATTTTAATCTTAAAATTACCAATTTTATTTTTAATGATTTTTGTTTATCATTTCACATATATTTTAATCTTAAAATTTCCATTCACCTTATTCCAAACCTCCATCCAGCCCACCAATTTGAGCTTTGATTCAACTAAGAGATACAACCCCACCATCATTTCACATATATTTTAATCTTAAAATTACCAATTTTATTTTTAATGATTTTTGTTTATCATTTCACATATATTTTAATCTTAAAATTTCCATTCACCTTATTCCAAACCTCCATCCAGCCCACCAATTTGAGCTTTGATTCAACTAAGAGATACAACCCCACCCATTTGATCTTGGATTCAACTAAAAGATATAATTATTTAATTATTTTTAGCCCCCATTCTAATGGAATTGTTCATTGTATCTTTTATTTTTAAAACAAGTACCAAGCCAAACAAGCTTGTGTGGCAGCATAGTCTTTGTCGGTTTGAATTGGGATAGGAAAAAGTAGCGGAGGAAGATGGAAACTGCAACGAAGATGTGGCAAGTAGCATGAAGCACAGGTGGTATCCATGCAGTAAATGACACGTAGCCTCTAGAGCCCCATTTATTTTTTGAAAGTATATAACAAAATACAATTTCTGCATAGTGGAAGATAAAAATTTATGATGACATAAATATAAAAGGAGATAAAAAAAATAGTTTAATTTGAAATATATTAAAAAAGTTACATGTTCCTGGAAATTTAAATGCATTTGTCATATAGACTGGTGGAAGATAAAAATGTATGAGAACAAAAATATAAAAGGAGATAAAAAATATTTTTTTTGAAATATATCAAAAAATAAAAGTTTGTTACATATTCCTAGAAATATAACAAAAAATAAAAGTTTGTTACATAAGAGAAATATGTACAAGAAACCGTATTGTAGAAAGAAAAAGTGGGTGACGGTAGAGTGTAATACCTGAAAATAATAAATTGAAAGGTATCAGTCTTTGGCTATACATTTCTATTTTAAAAAGTGGAATAATTGGGTTGATAAACAAAGCAAGATGCGATCAATAGACTTACAGTGATGGTACATATGACCCATTTTGTTATTTTCTTGTTGATGCCTTTTCATTGATGCCATCAACGGCTGCTGGAATTGTGGCAACTGCCTGTTTCCTTTCATCAGTGGCCTGCTTCAATTCCCTTTCAAGTCATTCTTCAATGTAGCTTCTCATTGGGGCGACGTTGATCTCATTCTGGATTTTTATGTTGAAAATTTCATTTTCTAATTCCCCGAAGTTGATAGAAAGATTACGCAGAGCTTGATCAATTTCCTCATTCTGTACTGAATAGTTGACTAGCTAGTCGTCGACGTCATCTTGATCATATTCAAGGATGTTGTAAAAAATTTCCAAAGACAACACCTTAAAAATATCAACCTGATTATCGAAGTCTTGCCTAGTTAAGGGCAAGGAGTTGACGATTAAGTTTGGGTCTTGGAAGTCGTTGGTCCTTCCGGCTAAGTTTATTTTGGACAGCTTTGTGAATAATTCTTCTTTCTTTGATATGCCTTGTTCACATGACTAGACAATGAGATGCAATTTCTTCACTTTTTCTTTGCAGAATGCATTTAATTGACTGATCCGATTTTTGGATGGGAGATCTTGTTGTCTTCTTCTTGTTTATGTCATGTTGTTGACAATGATGCCAAAACAAAGGACCATGTTTAAATAGAAATGTTCTTCATCTTTTAACTCTGCCTGCAAATGTTCAAGCAAATTATGTGCCCTTGTTCCAAGGGAAGTCATGGTTTGTGATGTTTCCCACACCTCAGTAACCAGTTCCATTATTTTATTGATATTATTCTCCACATATCCTCTACACGATGGGAGGAGGCTGGAGGATCCTTTTAACTTGGCTGAAGGGGTGGCAGGCATGGCTATTTCCAAAGGATTGGCAAGCAATGGCATAGGAATCAAAGCCTCTTCCAATTTCTTGACTCGGTCCTTCAGTCTGGCATTCTCGGACTCGATGCCTCCAATGGAATCATAAATTGCATCTTTGGTCACTATGTGAAGTTAACATATTTGGGACGGTCGCATGTTCGCAAGGTTAACCTCTGAATGAGATTTTCCTTTCTTATTTTTTACATTTTTTTTTTAATAATCAATTTTTTGGACTGGCTGTCAAAAACAATGCTCTGGAATATGAAGGATTCATCTTCGTCAAAATTTTTGGTATCAGATATGTCCATTGGACCACTATGTTGGATTGTGTCTCTGAGCTGATCAAGGTAGTGGAATACGCTATCCAGATCAGGCTCAAGTTCCATGTTCTCACTCTGAATTTTGGGCTCTTCCGCCACTACTGCATTTGGGTCAAATTCTGACGGCGCGTTCGACGCAATTGCCACTTTCTATTGTCGGAAGATCGACAAACCTCGGACCCCCTCAAACGTTGTTTCACATGACGTCGTTTTTTCGACGACCTAGTTTTCGTCGATATTGCGACGTTTCAAACGTCGCAGTACCGACGTTGCAAACGTGGCAAGACCGACGTTTCAAACGTGGCAAGACCGACGTTTCAAACGTGGCAAGACCGACGTTTCAAACGTGGCAAGAGAGACGTTGCAAACGTGGCAAGACC
>JZKD02S0489614.1:465196-528540 GCA_000966675.3 Picea glauca
ACGTCTAGTACAACAATTTTTGCAAGGGCAATAACATTTACCGTCACCCTTTTCACCCTCTTTAATTCTTTTCCCAGCTCTAATGTTTTCTGACATTCTTCCCCACGGACTTATATTGAAACAAATATCTATTTTTTGTTCGCTGAGAAGACCCGCAAACCCTTTTTGAAGCGTCGTTATTATAGCAAACTTGTCGCAACATCTGTCAAATGCAACATATTTATATATTTTGAAACGTCGCAATTCCGACGTAAAAAAGTCCTAAGTGACCGTTGGTATTTTGACTTGGTGAACATACTAAGGTGACCGTTGGAGGGGAAAACCTAGTTTCGCAAACGTCGCAATTGCGACATACATTTTCACAAACGTGGCAAGACCGACGTTAACATGGCAATTGCGACATACATCTTCACAAACGTGGCAAGAGCGACTTTCCAGTGGAAAACGTGGAAAGAGTGACATTAACGTGGAAATTGCGACATACATTTTCACAAACGTGGCAAGAGAGACGTTCTAGTGGAAAACGTGGCAAGAGCGACGTTAACATGACAATTGCGACATACATCTTCACAAACGTGGCAAAAGCGACGTTAACGTGGCAAGAGAGAGGTTCCAGTGGAAAACGTGGCAAGAGCGACGTTCCAGTGGAAAACGTGGCAAGAGCGACGTTAATGTGGCAAGAGCGACGTTATCGAGCAACATGGTTTTTTTTATATAAATTTCCTCTATTTTGCGACAATATGGACAATTTTGTCCATAACGCCGCAAATAAAACGTTGGAATTTTTACAATATGTAGTAGTGCGCCTATCCCACAATTTTTTTTCTCTTCTTGTCTACTGGAAGCTTGTGAGAACTATCAATTTTAGAGTGAGGAGGGTCATTATATCCTCCTTCGTTTGAAGAACTCTGAGTTTCTTTGTTGTGGAGGTGGGTCGTTGGAGAAATGCTCCGGAATGTCGTACTTTTGGGAGTGTTATTCGTCGATTGAACACTCTTCTCGTCGGGGCCTTTTCCCTGTTGCATGTACAATTTAGTGGTGCTTTGCAATCTTTCTAGGTCACGGGCATCAGAAGTAGGAGCGTTGCCTCCAGTGTCTCTGTTTTCGGTCAAGTGTTTTTTGAAAAAAAATAATTCGAAGCCAAGTGTTTGTAAAAATTGTAGAAAACTTTTATTGGGGTCAAACCCTCTTAAGATTTCAGCATATCTTAGGTTCAAGTTGCTAGAATGGGTTGCGAATTCGTCAATTTTGTTGATGTTCCTCAACACAAAGTCTCTGACTTTCCAAGGTAGAGGAATGAACTATTTTTTTCTCTTCTCTTGGAATATATGCAACCAGTAGTTGTATTTCCTTGCTACTTCTGTAACAAACATTTTTTCTGTAATGTGACATGAAAGGAGAGCAGGTTTTTCACTGGAGCCAAAAATCCTTATCACAATGTAATTATCCAAATGTTCAAGTGTCCCCTTCCTATCCAAAAAACTGGTTGCATGTTCATATATGCGGGGAGCATCTTCTCCTAACAACAAAACTTTGAAAATAGATATGAAGACATTAAAAACCTCATAAAAATAGTGGGAGGCCTTGTGCTTCCACAAGGCCTGGTACCAGAACGTTACTAGGTCGAATTCCCAGTTGACCTTCTTGGAGAGAGACAGTTCTGGAAACTGGCAGCAATGTGCTATCGCAAAAATTAAGTAGGATGACATATAAAATTTCTTCTCCTTTTTGAAGCTTGACAATTGGGAACAAATTTCATGGTAAATTAGCTTGCCGCAATAAAAAATGCCTTGTTCCTTGACTGCAAAATACAAAATATAAAGAGTCGTCTAGGAAATAGTTGATGTGGACTCCTATCCTGTTATTCTTGTAAAAATCCAGGCAATTTTGTAGAATGGATTTCTAAATGAACTAACCTACAAGCTTGTGATATATTCAGGGACTACCATCGGGTCTTCCAAGAAATTGGGCCCAACCCATTATTATGCTTTGTTAGGAACTGCTTGGAATCTTCTCCTTTGAACTTCAATGTTGGCTCTATCAATATTAACATCTGGCGAAATACCTGAGGTGAAAAAGAAACAGAAGAGAGGTCTCGCAGTGGAATAATTATTTTGTCTAAAATAAATTTATCAGCGCACCAAGAGACCAACTCCCTACAGTCAAAAAATTCAGGGACACAGCCTGCACGAGCAATCCCAGAGGTCCAAATTACTTTTTTCTAGGCGACAGGGGATGAGTAATAAGAATATGCCCTGGACCACAGGAATTTCTGGTCCTCACGCCCAAATATGTTCACAATATCTCCACATAACTATTGTCGAGATGATACCATGGGTTTATGAGAACATTGGGTTTCTCCAGATGATGGTTGAAATGAACAGTTGGAGCCGATAATATAACTCTCCGCAAAATCTTGGTTAAATTCTTATGAATGGGAAAGATCCTCGAGCCTTTCACTGATTAATGACAATTTGTATGGGTGTTGCATGATGAATTGTTAGTAGTAAAGCTTACTTATTGCATATTTAGAAGTGGGAAGGTGGCGGGTACGGAGAAGAGAAATTAAGGATTGGAGGTTTCATGAACGTGCCAAACCGACAATGTGTGAATGACATTTCATGATTTTGAAATCAACACTCAGAAGGGATAATATAACCCTCCGTAAATCTTGGTTTAATGTGTATTAATAGGAAATATCCTCGAGCCTTTCGCCCATCAATGACAATCTATACGGTTCCTACACGATGGGTTGTTAGAATTAAATGTCACTAATTGCATATTTAGAAACAAGATATATATATATATATATATATAAACATTTTTTTATTATAGACAAGTGCAAAGGTCACAGAGACGGGGGAGAGCAAGGAACGAATGGAAAGGTCTGAAAAGTGATCGTATGGGATTCAAAATAGGGTTACGTGGGATACTCAGGAGAGGCGAGTGTCCCACAGTCAAATTTTATGTATCAGAATTTTGACTGCAAAACGTGTAAAATGGAAGAGAGCATGATGGGGCAGTTCAGCGGTCGGTTTGTAGATTTGTGGAATTCCGGGAAAGTGGCTAAGTATGGAATAGGGAAATGGTCAATTGGACTCATTTTCAGAATCGAGGATTGAAGATTTCGTGAATGGACCAACCCGACGATGCGCAAATGACATTCCATGATGTTTGAAATTAACACTTGGAAGGGATAATATAACCATCCGGAAATTTTGGTTTTATGCGTATTAATGGGAGATTTCCTCAAATCATGGTTAGGCATTAACGCTTTCTAATTGCATACTTAGAAATAAGATCTTGTATATAATTTCTAATTGCAAAAGGGCGCGGGAACAGGAAACAACAATTAGGAATTGGATATTTCTTGAACCCGCCAACCCGACGATCCGCAAAATAAATTCGAAGAAATGGTGAAGTATGGAAAGCGGACGAATGGGCTTCAAAATGGGGTGACAATAGTTCCACGGGATATGTGAGGACCTAACGGTCAAATTGTATGTCTCGGAAGTTTTCAGTACAAAAAGTGTACCACAGAAGAGGGCAGGCGAGTGTCCGACGGTCAAATTTTATGTATTGAAATTTTTTACTGCAAAACGTGTAAAACATAAGAGAGCAAGATGGGGCAGTTTAGTGGTCGGTTTGTATATTTGTGGAATTCTAGGACAGTGGATAAGTATGGAATAGGGAAACGGTCGGTCCGACTCGTTTTCGGAATCGGGGAATGAATATTTTGTGAATGGACCAACCCGACGACGCGCAAATGACATTCCATGATGTTTGAAATTAACACTCGGAAGGGATAATATAACCATCCATAAATTTTGGTTTTATGTGTATTAATGGGAGATATCCTCAAATCTTGGTTTATAATTAACGCTTGCTAATTGCATACTTATAAATAAGATCGTATATATAATTGCTAATTTCTAATTTCAAAAGGGCGCGGGCACAGGAAACAGTGATTAGGAATTGGATATTTCTTGAACCCGCCAACCCGACGATCCACGAAAGAAATTCGAAGAAATGGAGAAGTATGGAAAGCGGACGGACGGGCTTCAAAATGGGGTGACAATAGTTCCACAGGAGACGTGAGGACCCAACGGTCAAATTGTATGTCTCAAAATTTTTCAGTGTAAAATGTGTACCATGAAAGAGGGCACGATAGGTTTTGAGTGCATACTGTGTAACACGAAAGAGGGGTTGATGTAGGAATCTAGAAGACAGGCTCCAAGATAGGATGGAAAGGGTTCCCGAGGAGACATGACAGCCCGACGGTTAAATTGTATTTATCTGAACTTTTGAGTCCATACTGTGTAACACGGAAGAGGGATCTATGTAGGAGTCCTGGACTCGCAAGTCCGCCAACCTACGCAGCTAGATATTTTCAGAAAAACGACTAAGCGACGAGAAAGATAAAGTACCGGGAAAAGAGAAACGGGAATTTGGTTAAGTATAGAAGACGGAAAAGAAGGGATAATATATTCACATATGTAATAGATATTCCATTTCCTGGAAAGATCTTTTGTGTGTGTTTCTGGAGAAGTTATATACTTATTGCATATACTTGGAAAGAATTGCGGAGGTGGCGGGCACAGAAAACAACGACTAGGAATTGGAAATTGTTTCAACCCGCCAACCCGACGATCTGCGAAAGAGATTGCAAGAAATGGTCGTAGAAAACGGGTGAATGGGCATCAAAATAGGCTGACAAGGGTCTTAGAGGAGACGTGGGGCCCGACGGTCAAATTGTATTGATCAGAAATTTTAGTGCATACTGTGTAAAACGGAAGAGGGTTTATGTAGGAGTTTGGAAGCCAATTTGTATATTAATTGGAGATCTCCTCAAATCCTAGTTTAGTATTAATGCTTGCTAATTGGATACTTAGAAATAAGATCTTATATATAATTGATAATTGTTAATTGCAAAAGGGCACGAGCATAGGAAACAACGATTAGGAATTGGATGTTTCTTGAACTCGCTAACCCCACGATCCGTGAAAGAAATTTGAAGAAATGGAGAAGTATGGAAAGCGGATAGACGGGCTTCAAAATGGGGTGAAAATAGTTCCACAGGAGACGTGAGGACCCGACGGTCAAATTGTATGTCTCGAAAGTTTTCAGTGAAAAATGTGTACCACGGAAGAGGGCATGATAGGTTTTGAGTGCATACCATGTAACACGGAAGAGGGGTTGATGTAGGAATCCAGAAGACGGGATATAAGATAGGATGGAAAGGTTTCCCAAGGAGACAAAACGGCCCGATGGTCAAATTGTATTGATCCAAACTTTTGAGTGCATATTGTGTAACACGGAAGAGGGGTCGATGTAGGAGTCCTGAACTCGCAAATCTGCCAACCCGCGCAGCTAGATATTTTTGGAAAAACAACTAAGTGATGAGAAAGATAAAGTACAGGGAAAAGAGAAACGGGAATTTGGTTAAGTATAGAAGACAGAAAAGAAGGGATAATATATTCACATATGTAATAGATATTCCATTTCCTGGCAATATATTTTGTGCATGTTTCTGGAGAAGTTCTATACGTATTGCATATACTTGGAAAGAAGTGCAGAGGTGGCAGGCACAGAAAATAGAGACTAGGAATTGGAAATTGTCTGAACCCACCAACCCGGCGATCTGCGAAAGAGATTGAAAGAAATGGTTGTGGAAAACGAGCGGACGGGCATCAAAATAGGCTAACAAGGGTCCAAGAGGAGACATGAGGGCTCAACGGTCAAATTGTAGTGATCAAAAATTTTAGTGCATACTGTGTAACACAAAAGAGGGCTGATGTAGGAGTCTGAAAGTCAATGTGTATACCTTGTAAGTGGGGGGGAATGTTTGCAGGTCAAGGAACACTGGAAGTGAAGTCTGCATGTCCGAGAATCTGCAAGAAAAAAAAGTCAAGTAAGTATGGGATTAGAGGTGCAAAAGAGATTCCAAGAAATGGTGAAATATGGAAAGAGGATGCAGGGGCTTCAGAATGGGGTGACAATAGATCCCCAGGAGATGTGAGGACCCGAAGGTCAAATTGAAGGTCTCAGAACTTTCGTGTGCAAACTGTGTATCACGGAAGAGGGTATGATGTGGGAGTGTGGAAAAAAATTTGTATATGGCAGAGGTCCAGGTGTTTTTTACAGGCCACTGAACAATGGAAGTTCAATATAGAGCCCATATGTTTGGGAATTCGCGATCTAAAAAGTGCCTAGGCATCGAATGGCTATTGGTTGGTCGGTGTCGCATTTTCGGAAAAAAGACTAAGTAACGAGAAAGAAAGAGTAGAGGGGGGAAAGAAATAACATTTTGGTCCAATATATTCATATCTGCAATAGATATTCCATTTCCTAGCAAGATCTTTTATGTATGTTGCTAGATATTTGTATACATATTGCATATACTTGGAAAGAAATCTGAAGGTAGCGGGCACAAGAAATAGCATCTAGAAATTTGAAATTTCTTGAACCTGCGAACTCAACGATCCGCCAAAGAGATGTCAAGAAATTGTCGAGTGTGGAAAGCAGTCAGATGGGCTTCAAAATAGGGCGGCGGGTTCCCGAGGAGTCTTAAGGCCCCAAGTGTCAAATTGTATGTATCGGAACATTTTGGTGCAAAATGTGTAACACGAAAGAGGGGATGATGTGGGAGTCTAGAAGTAAATATACATATCGCAGAAGTTGGAGTGTTTTTTGCAGGTCACAGAACAATGGAAAGTGCAATTTAGACAAAGGGGAAGCGCTCGATCAAAACGCGTGAATCTGCCAACCCGCACAGCAAGGCTTTTTTGAAAAAAACAATTAAGTAACCAGACAGAGAAACTACAGGGGATAAAAGAGTGGGAAAATATAAAGGGGGAGGGAATTTTTTGTAAGCGAGAATTGGTTTCAAACAAGCCCCATTGCTACAAAACCATCATTTTCTAGTAATTGTCAGCAAATGCTTTGTTGAAGATTAGATTTTATTGCAACTTGTGGGTGTAAGTGTGTTCTTGATACATTCCTCCATGATTGTAACATATTAACTTAGGTATTAAACTTATTGTATTATGGGTTTTTAGCATTAAAGATTAATAATTGCATGTCTAGAAACAAGAATGACGATCTTGTTGCAATATTGTGATTTGGTATTTCTATGTTCTATCTGCATTACAAATATAATTGAACGTTGGTTTGAAACTGTCTGAAATTCATTTTTTGTTTGCATAAAATCCTGATGGATCGACACAGTACATTGTCATATAATTATTAGATGATTCATTCTAGAACAAATTATCTAACCAAATACAATATCGAAGAAATACGAGACTATTGAACCATGCCAATGAGAAGAGGTGTTAAATACAGAAAAGAAGCAGCAACCAAGACTCCAAGGAAAATATTTTTAATAGTAAAACCATTAAAAAAAAACACTAAGAATTGTATATCTATTCTTAGAAATTGGACCCGGTTCTTTGGGCCAAAACATTGAACATATTTGCCACAAACACAAGCACGGGATCCACAACATGTAGGAGCCATCGAGATGCTCTTCAACATGCATACAAAACTGATTACCATGATTTTTTTCTTAGGAAATCCTTGCAGTCTTCTCCTCAATGGATCATCCTGTGGTAAAATTGATAGTTCTCAGAAGCTTCCCATGAGGAAGAAGACGCAAAACATTGTAGGGAAAATGGAATAGCCCTTAACTGAAAGTTAGGACACACCAAGAAACCACCTCTCCACAGTCGAAAACTTCAGGGACACAGGTTGCACGTGCAATTCCAAAGGCCCAAATTAGTCCATTCTGGGTGGAAGGAGATGACTAGTAGGAATATGCCTTGCACCAATGGGAGTTCTGGACCTCATTCCCTAAGATGTTGATTGTATATGTAGATAATGGAATAGTGGTCCCGCAATTGAATAGTTTTTTGTCTTGAAAAATATCTTTGGGAGCATCAACAAATCGTTTCCTTAGAGTGAAATAATTCCATCCATAAAGGGATAATTTGTACCTCTGGAATTCCTACTTTTGGGCTGCAAAGAGGCTATCGTGTTCAGCATTGGTTTCTTTTCTGAAAATCCTTCTTTTGGTGTTTCCAGGACTGCCATCGTTGAGTCGGGTAGTTTCGCCCATTATGGTAGATTTCAATTTGGGCGTAGGAGTGGGAAAAATCTTTGCATTTCCATCATCCATTCTCGTATCATCGTCCATCAGATCATCTTCTTCTGGCTCGAAATCCATGGCATCAACCTCTATGCCAGCCGTCAATGCAACTGGGCAGGTTGTCTGAGACGGTAGGGTTGCCTTGGAATTCTTTGGCTTGAAATATATCTCTCGGTGTACCATGGGACCATCTCCTTTTTTTCTCCTGGGCAGAGGGATATGAGTAGTAAGAATATGCCCTGGAATACTGGAACCTCTGTCCATCATGCCCGAAGGTGTTTACTGTATATGGATAGAACTGTTGCCATAAGTTAACAAGAATTTTCGTTTTCTCCAAACAATGTTTGAAATCAAAATTGGGGAGGGATAATATAACCCTCCGCAAATATTTTTTTAATTCATATCAATGGAAGATCTCCTCGATCCTTTCGTTGATCAATGACAATCTCCAGGGTTCATGCGTAATGAGTTGTTACCATTAAAGCTTACTAATTGCATATTTAGATAAATGTGTGAAGGTGGCGGTGGCGGTGAAGAGCAATTAAGAATTAGATATTTCTTAATTAAATCATGTTTGAAATGAATACTTGGAAAGGATAACACTCTTCTCTGCAAATCTTGGTTTAATTTGTATTAATGACAAATCTTCTCCGCCCTTTCGGACATTAATGACAATCTTAACAGTTCCTGTAGGATGAACTACTAGAATTAAATCTTAATAATTGCATATCTAGAAAGAAGTATGAAGGTAGTGGGGATGGAAAAGAGTGACCAAGCATTGTACTTTGCGTCCACCCGCCAACCCTCAAAACAGATTCCAAGAAATGCACAAGTATGGAAAACAGTTGCGCGGGTTATAAAAAAAGGTCACAAGATATACCCAGGAGACGTGAGGGGTCGATGGTCAAATTGTATGTCAATGACAGATTTCGGCCATCAATTTGTATATCGCAGAATTTTGGGTGTTGTTTGTACGTAGGGGAACAGTGGAAGCGCAATGTTGAGCAAGCAATTTGTTTATTGCGGAAATTCGGGTGTTGTATATAAAAGCATGATACATTCTAAAAAAGGACCAAGTAAACAGAAAGCGAAAGCAAATGAGATGAAGGGGAATTTGTTTGCTAATTTGTAAATCGTGGAAGTCTGGGTGTTGTTTGCAGGCAGCGGAACAATGGAAACGCAATGTTGAACCCAACTATCCGGGAACCCGTGATTCAAAAATTTTGTTCAATATGAAATGGTGAAGCAGTCGTTCGAGCTGGTGATATAAAAGAAACAATGGAAATCTGAAGACGTGAATCTGCCAAGTCCTGAACCTAGACATTTTTCGAAAAACGAGTAAGTAACCAGAAAGGGAAAGCAGAAGGCAAAAAGAAAGCAGATGGAAATTTTCGGAAGAAGGAATTGTTGTAAGAAGGCCTCATTGATGGTCCTTAAAGTAACTATGAAGTGCATTAAACATGTTAACGGGTTCTTCAATCAAGGAATAAATTTAGCGAGCAATGTTTATAGTTTCTAGGATTTGTTTGTATAAGAGAAGCATCGAAAAGTTACAAGAAAATCAATTTTGGGATGTTTAAGTAAAGTTTTTGTATTGTTAGCTTCACCGCAAGTATAACAACGATGAATTTGAATTTTAATGTCCTCTCATTCATATGATTGTTCCATTAGAATTTGCATAGTATATATTCTTTTATTTTAAATTATTCTAGGGAATTAATTTTACTAAGTTCATCGATCAAGAAAAAGTGCTAAAAAAATGAGATAAAGGGGAATTTGTTTTCTAATTTGTAGATCGTGGGATTCTGGGTGTTGTTTGCAGGTAACGAAACAATGGAACGCAATGTTGAACCCGCCTATCCGGTAACCTGCCTATTCGAAAACCTGCGATCCAAAAATTTTGTACAATATGAAACAGGGAAGCGGTCGGTCGGGCTGGTGATATAAAAGTAAGTGGAAATATGGAGACGTGAATCCGCCAACTTTTTCACATGGACATTTTTTGAAAAATGAGTAAGTAACCAGAAACGAAAAGCAAAGGGAAAAAATAAAGGGGATCGCAATCTTCGGAAGCGAGAATTGGTTTAAGAAATCCCCATTGATGGTTTTAACAACAACTATGAAGTGCATTAAACATGTGAATAGGTTCTTCAATCAAGGAATAGATACAATGAGCCATGCTTATAGTTTCCAGGATCTACTTGTATAAAAGAAGCCTCGAAAAGCTACAATAAAATTTACGGTAGTCCATGGTTTTAATAAATAATTATACATACTAAATATCTACTTTTCTAAAGTATGGACATGAGATTTTATAGAGCATGTACGTATCCCTCATTCCATACTTAGCCACTTTTTGGATCGCGGGTTCTTAGGCTAGAGGTCTCAAAATTGGGCCTTTATTGTTCTATGTCCTACAAATAGCACCAGAGTTCCACGATATACAAATTGACAGGAGGACTTGCGGGCTAGTTGGCTCGACATTGCACTTCTATTGGTTTATGTCCTCCAAACAACACTCAAACTTCTGCGATATACAAATTGACAGACAGACTCCGGGGCTGGCGAGATAAAGATTGTGATGGTTTACAGATGGTGAATTTGAAGTAAACAAAACAAATCTTTTTTGAATTCTATCACCGCAAGTATAAAAATGACGAATTTTAATTTTAAGGGCCTCTTGTTGATATGATATCTCCATTGGACTTCGCACAGTATATATTCGTTTATTTCAAATTATTCCAGGAGATTAATTTTACCAAGTTCGTCGATCAAGGAAAAGTGCCAAAACGAGCCACATACTACATTTTCGTCAAAGAGGTTATATTAAAGGGAAAAGCATGTCCTCTATAGTTCTGTGTCCTACAAACAACACCCAAAGTTCTGCGATATACAAATTGACAGGCGAACTTGTGGGCTGGCTGGCTCAAAATTGCACTTCTATTGTTTTGTGTCCTCCAAACAGCACTCGGAGTTCTGTGATATACAAATTGACAGACGGACTCCAGGGTTGGTGAGCTCAAGATTGCAATTTTTTACGGATGGTGATCCCTATCAACTATCTAACATTATCTAAAAACATTATTTCAAAATATTAAAATATTAATATTAAATATTGATATTGTACAATTTAATTACATAAAATTATTAAAGGATGTTAAATCTCTTATTTTAAAAAAATTGAAGTAAACAAAAAAAAAAATTAAATTCTATCATCGCAAGTATAGCAACGACGAATTTGAATTTTAATGGCCTAACTTGTTGATATGATAGCTCCATTGGACTTCGCACAGTATATATTATTTTATTTCAAATTATTCGAGGAGATTAACTTTACCAAGTTCATCGATCAAGGAAAAGTCTTAAAACGAGCCACATACTATATTTGTGTCACAGAGCTTATATTAAATGGAAAAGCATGTCCTCTATAGTCTTTAAGACCATAGAAAAAACTGCAAAGATCCTGAATGTATTATTAATTTTCCAGAACGAAGCATACAACCAAGAACCAAGTAAACTCCAAACATGCCGCAAGCAAGATCCCACAAGGTTCCATAGAGTAGCACGCATCAACCTTTGCATCAAACAATTTGATATATAAATAAAACATGTCATGGCATTGGTTTTATCTTACATCTGGTATATGTTCCCACGAGAAAATAATCGGGGCCATGGGATCTAAACAAAAGTCTGCCAAACAAAAGACAAGACAAAAATAGCGGAGCTTCGCCACTGCATGCTAGCTACAACCAAATCTCAAAATGGGGAACAAGAAAGTTGTTGATTACTATTTTACCATTAAGAAAGATCACTATGGACATTTTCTTCTGATAGCGCCATGGTCTATCACTACCAGTTTTAACAATGCCAAACTTCCAATATTATTGGAAAGTTCTGATGATTCTGCCCAGATGAGCAAGCTACTTCAACGGTTCAAAGGATGGGCTCGAGTTATTAACAGTTGGATACTTTTTATGGGGTTTGTTGTCATGCTTCCCATTTCTGGACCGAACGATCTTATGCATGTGAAATATCTATAACGAGATCTGAAAATCTCAAGTTGATGTTTCAATCCATGCTGAGTGCTTTTTTTTCAATTAGGGCATCGAGAAAATGCAGATACCATACCATAAATGTATAGTTGGAGACAATTTTTTATTTTATTCGGACACCCAAAATAAAATTTCAGAAATCTTGTCATGGCTAAATAGTTGAAAAACAATTGTCCAACTTGGGCACCAAAAAAACGTGCAGGCTCCTCCATCAAAGCCACAACCAACCACCATGTTTTTTTTTATTTGCACACTGAAACAAATATGCAAAATCCTCACTGGGAGATGCAAGAAAACATCAAAATAACAACATCGATTGCATTTGTAATTAGAGTCTCAAGTACTCGAGTCCGATGAACATTCATCTGGGTGTTGAAGAAATATTGCAGAGACACATTGCAAATTCTTACTGGGAGATGCAAGAAAACATCAAAATAACAACATTGATTGCATTTGTAATTAGATTCTCAAGTACTCGAGTCCGACGAACATTCATCTGGGTGTTGAAAAAATATTACAAAGACACATGAGAGATTTTTGTTTCCTGCCAAAGCTTGATATATATATATATATATATTATTTTATTTTCAACCAATATGCAATATTGCATTGTCCTCATTTAAGGTAAATTTGTTGTGTATCTGAAAGTCGCGCAGCATGTAGACATTGTTTGTCTTTTTCTGTAAGTATGCTTCATACGAAAATTCTGCTAACCCAGGAAGAAAATCTTGTAACAGAGGTTGCCTAATTGTACAATGCATGGTTGTGTCGCCCACGGTTTGGATGGCAGCATTGAGGAAATTTCCATATATGTATGGAAATTTTTCACTGCATCGCAGACAATCAATTGTATCATCACTTATCAAAGCGGAAGCAGAAGCAGGAGAGTTGCATTTCGCACACACAGACTCAAAGGGGGTCAAGTACGCATTCCCTGCAACCAAAACACCTTCAACCTAGAAACATGAGCATAGGAATTAATACACTGAACAATATAATATACAACTACACCCCCCAAAAAAAATAAAAAATAAAAAAAAAACGCAGAAATTTGGTGAAGGCTATTTGTATGAGCAAAGTGAGGATGAATCTGTAGATGTATATGCACTATAGTTGTAGAGATAGTTAGTTTCTTCAGATCCTGTACTATGTATACTCGCAACTCTATTACGAAAGTTGCTTGGGTTGTGCGAAAGATCCTTTCTCTAACATCCTTTTTCTTTGTTATATTTTTTAAGAGCATAAGTAGAAATTGCCCTTTATGCAATTGTTGTTCCATTGACGAAAACAAATTTGAATAGGTATCGAACAATTGCAGGTGCAACATGGAACAGTGCAATATTCGTGTTACTTAACCGAGATACATGCACATGCAAAAGTAAAGGACAAAACCAGATATGGAGAACGGTACCATTATTATGTCATTGTCTGACTCTCTATATTTTATATGGAGAATGTGTTGCAAGCCTTTTTTTCTCGCTAGTGTAACAACTGCACCAATGGTTCCGATTGGGTAAATGTCATTTCTCTATGCAAGTTGGTTGATAGTTGCGTCCGGGATGAAACGATATTCTGAACAAATAGCGAGAATTTTTTCCACAATACTTGTTTCGTTGAGCGAAATAATCCGATCACAATCACCACAGTCATATACTTTTTTTGGAAATATATTAAAATTTGCAATGGATATCCCATTACCTGGCAATATCTTTTCTGCATGTTTCTAGACGAGTTGTTTAGGAATAGTCAATGTGATTGTCATCATGGCCTCCTTGTCTGTCATGTCAGCACGCATAATGGATCTAGTTTTTTTTTCCTTGTCCAAGTAGGTGTTATAGATGACCATTATGTCCCCGATGAACACTTGTCCAATTCGGTGATTTTTCAAGCCCTCTATTGATAGTACTTTGTGTGTTACAAGTTTAGACTTGGTGACAATTTTTTAACAAGAAAAGTAAAGTGAATATTAGTGTGCATTATTTTTTTGTTTTCTTTTTTTCCTGGCATAAATTTACAAGTATATGCACAACTTGGATGAAATATGGAGCGAGAGTTTTGCAACCACACCTCTTAGTCTGTGGAACCTGTGCTATGTTTGGCGTCTCGCTTGTACTTTTTGATACTTCTTGTGAACTGCAAAGCATGTATTACAGATGAAATCAACATATTCATCATGCCATAGATGAATAAATAGTTGAGGATATTTGTTTGGTAAACATACTAGGAACAAAATGTATGCATATTTACCTTTGGTTGTGTCGATCTGTTGATGTCTGGGATGACTAACTGCTCAAGGCCATGTCACTAGTCCATCTTTTTCTGATGCAAGCATGTGTAGATGAACACCAAAAGGAATAAACAAGCATATGCATTGTATATTGTCCATAATAGTTCTTAATGTCATATGCAGGGTGGAAGGAGATGGAATACGAAATAGGGTTTCAAGGGATACTTAGGAAACATGAGGACCCGAGGGTCAAATTGTATGCCTCAGATTTTTTGATTGAAAAAATGTGTAACAGTAAATAGGGCATGATGGCAGGGCACGATAGCCAATCTGTATATCGTGGAACCTCAAAATGGCGCAATATTGAACATGCCATCCCGGCACCCGCAATCGACAAAGTGGGTAACTATGGAATAAGGTAGAAGCGTGACCATAAATGTGAACCCGTGAGTCCACCAACCCGCGCACCAAGGCATTTTCAGAAAGATGACTAAGCAAAGAAATTAGAAATCAAAAGGGATAATAGAAAATGGAAAAGGTAGAAATGGGGAGGGCACAAAGGCCCATTACTTCCAAATCATCATTTTCTAGTCTAATATTATATGCCCTCGCCCGCTTTGTATATTTAATTTACTAGCACAGTTGGTATACCTTTTCAAAGATTGTACCACAAAACCCTCTATTATTGCATAGAAGAATTCATCTTCCTGTACAACCAACCTGTTTCTTCCAAGTTAGAAACCAGAAACATATGACGAACATGCCAGTAGAAATAAGAAAACAATCTTACTTGCAAACTGCAAACACTGAACAACAAATAAGGAATAGAATGAAAGTGTGGCATCGAAACTTACTCTAAAACGATGAAAGGCAGAAGCGCAGGTCGAATTGTGAACCAAACAACAACAACAAGTAGCAACCGACGAACCAGTGAAAAAGAAGCACCCACCGAACCAGTAAACAATGTATGTAGCTTCAATGATGACAAAATTGCATTCTAAACCTAGAAGAAGTATGAAACATACAATGCCTATTCAACTGGCGGTGGAAAACAATATTGTCCAAATTCACTGCAACATTGTATGGAAAATTTTGAGGAAAAATGTACTCTGGGAAGCCTATTTAGATAAACATTTAAGGATGTCAAGTTGTCTAAGGGCCTCGCAGTATGCAAACATTTAAGCTGTGAGGCCTGTTTGAGGACCTCGCATCATGTAAACATTTAAGTTGTCAGGCCTATTCAAGCACCTCAAAAAAAGTGTGAACGATATACACCTTCGGCATGCAAACATTTCAATACAAATACAAAGGAGTAATAATAATAATAATAATAATAATAGCACAAATAAAAAAATAAATAATGTTTTTAGTTCTGTAGTTCAAACAATAGAAGGTTATAAACTTTGGAATTATTGATCACTATAAACTTTGGATATCTAAACATTTCAATATGATTAGTAAAAATAAATAAATAAAAAGTACCATACATGATAAAACTTTGGATATGGAAACATATAATTCATTGGGAATAGCGAAGCTGGCAATAAGACCTCAAATATATCATCCAATCAGATCATAACATATATGATTTTTTTTATTATATAAAAATAATGCTTTTAGTTTTGTATGTCGAACATTAGAAAGTATGCAAAAATTTGTAGTCAAACGACAAACTAATATAAAATCAACGAATTATCGATCGCTATAGTCCCTCTACGCCTTCGGCAGGGACTAATAAAGTGGTATTATTAGGATCATTGAATGAATGTAAACCAACCAACCTGTTAGAAAAATGGGACCGTGGAGCAATAAAATAAAACAAATGTGGAAATAAAATACAGAAGATACACAATATAATAGAGACACGGATATACGTAGTTCACCCAGTGTGGGCTACGCCCACCAAAGAAATTGCCAGTTCCTTCCTTTATTATTATCCGGCAAATGAAGGGATACAACCTACAACAAACCCGTTGTAACTTTCTCTTCTTTCTCTCACGGTCTCCTATCTCAGAATAAAATATTTGCCATAATGCATAGCCGCAATACATTTCCCTCATAACAGAGGGTTTCCTTCTCGGGGAAAAAACCCTAACATAATTTCTACCATTAGATCTGCGACCTTATAATGAATGGTCTAGATTAACAATAAAATTACATTATACATTTACAAGGAAATTTTTCCTCTGGGGGCCCTCTTGCCCCCGGACCCCGCAGAGGGGGTAACCCCCCTCTACACTCCCCCGCGTGGAAGAGTGTACATACTTCTAAGGTGTAAATACTTCATGGGGTATAAACACGACTGAAAACAAAAGACCTCTGAATCAGGAAGATAATCAAGCTCCACAACCAACACAACCTTTCTGCTTGGTGTTTATTATATATCCTAAATATATAAACCAAGTACATATATCATGTCATAAATATTTAATGTAATTCTAGTAATTGTCAAAATTATCATCCATTATATGACAGATGTCAAACTCATCATAAATAATATGACAATTGTCAAACTCGTCATAAATCATATGACAATTGTTAAACCGTCAAACTCATCATAAATGATATGATATCTATTATGGTATGACATTGGTTAGTGACAATGATGTTTAAGCATATAATCAATTTATTGTTGATAGCAACAAAACTTCTCATATGGTCCACCTTTCATGAGTCATGGGTAATGACTCATGACCAAAGACATTGTATCGATTTCTTTCTCATTTTAATAGGTGATTTAAATATTTAATGTAATACTCGGGGCATCCAACCTGAGCGAGCGCACCTCCACCACTGACCAAGATGAACAATTCAGGTAGACAAAGCGCTCGATTCAAATGGTGGAACGAAGGTATTCATATCTGGAGAATTTGGGGTTCCCTAGGAGAGCATCATGCTAAGGAACGACTTCGCCCAAAGACATCTTATGGAACAAGTTAAAATGTTGGACTTGATAGAGACATGGGCATAAAGTGTGCGCTCCACTAAGTGAAGTGGTAGGAGCTCCACCAAAATGATGATTAACTAGGGGCGTCGATTGAACACTTTGATGGAAAAGGCACCCGGTCCAACCAAATGGAAGAAAAACTTGATTTGGGTGAGCTCGGTCATCTTGGGCACTTAGCACGCCAAGGGGAGCTAACCAAGGAGACGTGTGACAAACACTTTTCCAAATGAGTGATTGAATGATTGGTCACGAGTATGAATTTGGCACCCAAATGGAAACGATGAGTTGGCTTGATGAGGGAGGGCGTGCTTGAGTGAGTCAGCCAACTCACCCAAGGGACGTGCAGCCCTTAGGAAGAAGTTGGCCCAAGAGTATGCAGACGAGTTACCAAGGGTTTTTCCAGCTCCAAGGTAAAGGGGCACGCAGGTTGGGAGAGCTAGGCGCCTATTTATACCAAGGAGGAGGAAAAAATAAGGGACTCACCAAGGAAGTATGGATAGAAAGAAGTGATATGAAATCGACCAAGGAAGTGGTGATTATAGGTCACATGGTTTGAGGCAAAGGAAGCAAGTATCTCAGAGATGAAGCATGAAGGAGAAGAGTTGTTTTAGCTTGGTGTCTGTGTAATGAAGAATGTCACAAGGTGACGAAAGGAAGCATGTTGTGTTTTGCACAGGTTTTTTTGAAAGCTTGAGTGAAATATCATTGTAATTGTATCTTCGGTGTGGCACGAGTTTGAGACTTGGTACACTTTTTCTTATGTATTAAGAATTCAGGTATTAGGTTGGTTGAGTCGCCCACTTGCATTTTCTTGTTACTGTGTATAGATGTATTCTTTACTTGTGGAATATTCTAAGTATAAGAAACAAACATAATTGTTAAGTAATAAACAAAAAGAAGAGTAAGGCATAGTCTGGGCCAAGTAAACCAATGTGGCTTTGTCTTCGAGTTGAATAGTTGCGGTGCCACAAGTTGTTGAGAACGTTGGATGATTCTTCCATCCAACCAAAGGTTCTCTAGTGGCCTTACAGTTACAGTTTAAAAGTCACTTTTTTTATCTAAAAGACTATTTTATGGTCTTAAGGTCAACCTCACAAGGATATGAATCCCCCTGCATTTTTAGAGAGGTGGTACTCCTCCTTGGATAAAATGTTGGAATATTCTTGGTATGGTTATGCAATGAATGAAAAGGGTGAATGCTAAAGAGAAAACCCTGAAACATCTTCCAAGAAATATTATATATACAAAATTACAACCCTTATATATAGTTATGCAAATATACAAATGTAGATCATATCATTTAAAGAAAGAAAAGATAAATTGTGTTAGCATAGATTTGTGTCTGTAAGGTTTTGGAGCCTCCTTTCAACAGACATTATGTCTTTCTTGTAATATAATCTGAACTTGGAATTTGCTATGAACTTTTCAAGTTGAAGAAATGGACAGGTCTTCAAAGAACTTTAAATGATAAAATTCATTACATCCCAAAAACAATTTTGATAGGCAATACATTTGAAATCACATGATTTCAATTCAATTATGAGAAATCACTAATGTAATACCCTGAAATAGTTCTTTGCGGGAGAAATTTATAACAATGTACCAATATGACAAGTTCAATAATGTCTGGAGCAAGAGAACTAAAACAACCTCAAAATATTCCAATGACAATCACATGAACCGAAATGAACCACATCTATTTTGTACAAGCAGATATTTCACTCCTTTGGACTTGAAATGTTATAAGATGAATGAATATTTCTAGAGAAAGAATTGCTCAAACCCAAATATTCTTGTTTTCATACATTCATGGAATATTTGATGGAAAGAAATGGAAAAGAAGAAAATGTAGAGAGACAAGTTTTAGTAGGCCATCCCATCAATTCTTGGAAAGATAGAGCTTTGTTTCTGGCAGACTCTTCACCACTATAGAAACTTCTTACTACCAACCCTTCGATGGTGCCTTCTCTTGTCTTTTTAAAGTTTGATCTCAATGTTCCTGAAGTAGTTAGGGTTTATCTTTCTATAATTTTCCACATCCTTCCTTTTTGGAGTAAATACTTTAACTAATTTTTTATTGAAGTCTCATCAATGACTTATGTCAATTAAATTTTCACCTTCAAGTGAGACCCAATTTATCCCTTTATAAAAGAAATTTAATAAATTTTCGATTTCAAAACTTGAAGTTGACTGCTTTAAACCAAGAGTGGACTATGTTTTTTATTTTTTGAATATGATAGTTGATTTCTTAGCCATGGAAACCACTCTAGAATTAATCTTCATCGTCCCATATTTCCAACGAGTCTTCCTAGGCATGATTCAGAGTTTTGGATCTCAAGTTATAGACTCAAGAAGTCAAGGTTCCAAACAAATTTACCAACAAACCATAAAAACAAAGTTGATTGTTCTTTCAATTTCTAGGAGAATTATGGCCAAATTCAGCTCTTGAGAATTATTCAGTTTTCTTCCCCGTTGAATTACATTTCCAACAAGGTATGGTTTTCCCAAAATAGACACCTGGATCTTGAGTTATGAACTTCTTAATATTGTTGCTAGGTAGTCATCCTTCAAATTTGTGGATCAATCCTAGCCCTTCATTAAAATTCACCCTTTTAAATCCCACGTGCATTATGGTGTCAAGGAGTTTAATGTTTATAATAAAAAAATTTACATAGTCTTCATGTGGAATAAAGGAGACTATAGAGACTTTGTTGTACCTCGAAAATGGGGAATAAACTTAGGATACGAAATAATATTAAAAAAGTAAATGTAGGGTTTGTGGAGTTATGGAATGCGGAGGTAGGTGAGGGGATAAAAAATGGTAAAAATGATTAAGTATGAGGTGAAAAGGGGGAATGGAGAGTGCATTATGGATTATGTGGATCTACAGACCTAGAGACTCAAGAAAAAGTTGATGGATGATATGTGGCCCCGCATCCGCATTTCAAAAAATGACTAACTATGAAAAAGGTGAAAAGTACATTGTGGAGGATGAGGAAGTAAGAGGTGAAAAATGTATGCGACTCAATTGTAGACATGGGACTTGTTCCAACCCCGCCCCTCATTTCTTGAATTTGGCTAAGTGGAAGAAGAGTAAAACATGGGAAGTGTTGGGACAGTATATAACGGAATTACGTGAAATATAGTATGTAATGTCCCCTGCCGTCAACCCACTGGTCGGGCAATGCTACTACGCGGAACACACTTATATTTATATATATCATATGCATATTAAATCAAAATAATACATTTAACATGGATTTATTGTTGTTTTACAAACTTAAACAACATTGACAACAATTCAAACTTGCAACGGAATACATGATAACATTTCAAGACATAGGCATGCATCACATATAAGTTAAGTACAAAATTAACACTTATATTTTAAACTAGCGTAACTCCACAAACCACGTCCATACCTTCCATGAACCTCCCAGCCTTAGACCATGCTTCTCATCACACTTAGTATTGGGTCACCCCCGAGCTAGGACTAAGCTCCACCCAAGGCAAGGGAATCCTAAACTAGGTTGAGGTTACAGGGAAAATTGCACAGAGCAACCGAAAGGATTCTCTCCAGGAGCCTTCTTACACCCATTACTCACGAACTCTCATTCCCCACATCCCTTCTCCACACGGGAGTATACACCTTCACAAGCACATTCAATCGGTGCTTCACCTCCCTCTCTGGGTCTCGGAAACAGGCCGGATCAGGAACTCTCAGAGCTTTGTAGCTCGTGTTGGACTCTCTCTGAGAGGAACCACTTCCCAGCAGACTCTCTCACTTGGAAAGAGCCGCTCACAAACCTAACAACCTGCCTCTTCAACCACGAGCCTGACAACCTAGTTCTTCAGCCCCTTTCGACTCAATTTCCACATGATGAGGATAACCACAACACAATCCCACTCAGGAAAACAGAAAGCAGCAACCCACAGACAGTTCGAGTACAGATTCGACTTTGTAATTGCAGATAGACTAGGTTCACGAACTCACAGGTCGACTTTCCCCTCCCAACTAGCTCTCTCAACGGTGTATAAGTATGCCAAGGACAGACGCAGACCAAAAATGGGATCAGATGGAGGATGTTTCAGTTTTTAGGAAGGCATCTCGGTTTTCTGGTTTTCAGAGCTGCGTGAGGCTATCCGAAATCAGACGCAAAGGATGATAGAATGAGGAGTGAATCCCCTCCACGGGTGAATTCTACAACTTTTAACTGCATGTTCCTGGGCCAACACATCTCTCACATGAAGCTATATGCACTCCATCAGCATGCATTCCTCTCCAAGAACTTAGGACAAAACTCAAAATTGTCCACCTTAGTGTTTTTTGGAAATAATAATAATAAATTATTATCCCTTTTTAGAGGTAAGCTCCCTAGATTAGCCCCTAGTCCCAACACTTAGCCTTTCTTTCCACTTTTCAGCTACCATTCCCTTACCGACTCTGTGGAAGCTTAGTCCCCCATAACTCTTTCTTCATGGTCGATCTACACACAACAATGTTCATATTTTTATTAATGTTCTGCATAATTACATATACAAAAATAGGCTCATGGCCTTAACACTTAGGCTCTCCGGCCTATTAAACTCATAATCCTTACCATCTTATCAATACTCGGCTCACCAGCCTACAAAACATGATTTACAATTCATAAACATGATTACAACAGGGCTCGTCCTTGGGGATATTACAATCCCCTCCCCTTATTTTTTCACTGTCCTCAGTGCAACTTTCACACAGTATCAGCAAGATTTCCAAAATCTTCAAAAAGATGCAGGTATTATGCCCGCATAGAATCCTCATTCTCCCATCTCACGTCCTAAGGACCGTACCAGGTCCATTGGACCTTTACAAGCCCTATAGCTCGATTCTAGAGCTGTTTTCTTTTCCTATCCAATATGCGCACAGGATGCACTTGCAGGACACCTTCTTGCTTCACCTGAATCACATTCCAATTGATAACATGATTAGAATCAGGTATATATTTCTTAAGCAATGAAACATTAAACACATTATGTACAGTCATGGATGCAGGTAATGCAAGCATATATGCAACTAGCCCAATCCTTTCTAGGATTTCAAATGGCCCACAAAATCTAGCTTCCAACTTGGCCTAGCTTCCTAGATTCAGGGAACTTTTGTTAGCTTTTATCTTCAGGAAAACATTGTCACCCACTTTAAACTCTCTGTGGGTTCTTTTCTTATCAGCATAACTCTTTTGCATGTCTTGGGCAGCTTTCAAATTTTTCTTAATTTTTAACATATGTTCTTCCATTTCCTTGAGCAACTCTAGCCCAACTACTTCTTTGTCAGCTGGATTATCCCAGCTTACTGGAGTATTTCACTTTCTTCCATAAAGCACTTCAAATGGGCTCATATTCAACGATGCTTGATACCCATTGTTGTGGGCGAATTCGACCAAGTGTAGGTAGTCTTCCCATTTTGATGGTTTATTCATCACATACATCCTTAGTATGTCTTATATTACTCTGTTCACCCTCTCTACCTGCCCATCAGACTCAGGATGATAAGTTGTGCTAAAGTTCAGATTCATTTTGAATCCTTTGAACAACCCCTTCCAGAAATTTGAGGTAAATTTTGGGTCTCTGTCAGACACAATTGTCTTGGGAATTATGTGCAATCGTGTCACTTCCTTCATAAAAATATCAGCAACATCTTCTACCTTATGAATGGTCTTTAATGGAATGAAATGGGTAGATTTTGTAATCTTTTCCACCACCACCATAATGGAATCATGTTTCTTTCCTGTTCTAGGCAATCTCGTGATGAAATCCATTGTCACCACTTCCCACTTCCACTCAGGAATGGGTAAAGGTTGCAACAACCATGTTGGGTGTATGTGCTCAGCTTTAACCTTTTGGCATTCCATACATCTGGTTATGTATTCAGTGATCTCTTTCTTCATGCCTGGCCAAAAGTAATGGCTCTTGACTGCTTCCACATTTTTATGATATCCAGGGTGCCCTACATAAGGCACATTATGAATTTCATGAAAAATCATACGTTTCAAGTCCTGGACATTAGGTACATAAATTTTTTTCTTGTATAGAATTATTCCATCAGCCCCTAGTTTATAAATCTCCACTTTATGTGGCATCTTACCTTATTGTAGCTTTGCTACCAAATCTCTGTACTGCAAATCTCTGTTTGCAGCCTCCAAAATTCTTCCCTTTATATCAGTTTGGTACATGCTAATGGTCGTAGCATGTAAGCTATGCACCTTTCTACTCAGTGCATCAGCCACCTTGTTTTCCTTCCCTTTGATATGCTTGATATCAAAGTCGTATTCACACAGAAACTCCATCCACCTACTTTGCCTAGCATTTAGGGTGGGCTAGTCAAACAAGTATTTCAGACCATTGTGGTATGTTCTCAATTCAAATCTCCTCCCCATGAGGTAGTGTCTCCATTTCCTCAAAGTGTGAACGATGGTTGCCAACTCCAAATCATGAGTTGCGTAGTTCTTTTCATGTTCTTTCAACTTTCTGGATTCATAACAAATTACGAATCCATTCTAACTGAGGACTCCTCCCAACCCTTCTTTGCATCCATCGTTGCATACCATGAAATCTTCATTTGGGTCTGTAATCCTTAGGATTGGAGCATTGGTTAACAGTTGCTTCAATTGTTTCAAGCTTCTCTCACAATCCTCTATCCATAGAAACTTATTCTCCTTCCTTTGCAAAGAAGTGATAGGGTGAGCTATTCTCGAGAATCTTGTGCTAAACCTTTTATAATAACCAACTAGACCCATAAAGGATCTGACTTCTATCACATTCTTTGGCGTTGACCATTATCTGATGGCCTCAACCTTCTCAGGATCCACGGTGATCCCTTCTTCTGAAATAATATTCCCCAAGTAATGGATATGTTCCTGATAAAATGAGCATTTTCTCAACTTGGCATACAGTTGGTGCTCTCTTAGCACTTGCAGCACCATCCTCAGGTGTTGTTCATGCTCTTCCTCTGACTTGGAATACACCAGAATGTCATCCAAGAAGACTATGACAAACTTGTCTCGATAGTCCCTGAATACACCATTCATCAAGCACATAAAAATAGCAGGTGCGTTCGACAGTCCAAATGGCACCATTATGAATTCATAGTGGTCGTACCTTGTTCTAAAGGCAGTCTTGCCAATATCTTCATCCTTAGTTCTCACATGGTGATATCTCGCTTAGAGATCTATCTTCAGTAATATCCTCGCACCTTTCAACTGATCGAAAAGATCGTCGATCCTCGGCAGAAGATACTTGTTCTTGACAGTTACTTTGTTCAATTGTCGGAAAAAGATGCACAGCCTCAATGTTCCATCCTTCTTCTTCATGAATAGAACCGGGGCACCCCAAGGTGACATGCTTGGGTGAATGTACCCCTTCCTCGGAATCTCTTCAAGATACAACTGGAGTTCTTTCAGCTCTGGTGTGCTCCTTTTATAAGGAGCTTTCAACACTGGAGTTGCTCCAGGAATCAAATTTGCAGAGAAATAGATATCTCTCTTCGGAGGTAGTCCAAGTACCTCTTGAAATACATCTTTAAACTCTTTTAGTATCGCATGGTCTCCAATATTTGAGACCTCATCCTTATATGCTTCCTCCATATGGGCGGCAAACAACTGGCAACCTTTCCTGTAGCATTTCTTCAGCTGTAATGTTGAAATTTCTATGACAAAAACAACTCTGGGAATTCCTTGGATTGTTTTCTGATTCCCCTCCTCATCCAGGAAAGTAAATGCCTTGTTACGACAGTATAGGAGGGCATGGTGCTGGTCCAACTAGTCCATCCTAATTAAACAGTCAAAAGAGCCTAAAGGTAGAATATTCATTTCATCCTTTGTGCTCAATCGCTTCATGTCCACACGATAGGACTTAACCAACTCAATGACTTTCCTCTTGGTTTCTGTAGCCAACTGCACTAACAAAGACTTTTCATGTTTGATTCTTGATAAATGAAAAATTTCCACCACTCTAGGATCTATATAACTATGGCTAGCCCTTGAATCAATTAAAATAGTAAAGGCATGGTTCTTAATCATACTTTCTACTTCAATCATGTGCAATTTAAATTCAACTTGCTTGTTGTCCAGGGCCGCATAGATCCTTGGAACTCTACTGCCCATGTCCTCCACTGTTTCATCTTATTGAACATTATGGACAGCTCTATCTTTACCATTTTTATGGGGACAATCTCTGTACTTGTGGTTCTCTTTACAGCCCCAACATTGAATGGGCATCTGTCTTGGCCTTTGTTCCCCCACTTCAGCCATTCTCGGCTCTCTAAATGATGGTTGTCCTTGAGGACTATTTCTGAAAAATGAAGGTTTGTTTCGCTTCTGCCTCTGCTCTTTCTGGAATTTCTTCTTGTCATCCCAAGCCTTCTGAAAAGTAGGCTTTTCTTTTTGCTTCTCATATAAGCATTTTTCTCTTCTTATTGTTTCTTCCATATTCTTAGTATCATCATACTGAATCTTGTCACCAATGGAAGGTGGCAGTCGACTCAGATACCTCTTAATCTTGACAGCCTCATCTTTGATGAATGGAACATACTTCAGTAATTCCAAAAACCTTTGTTCGTATTCATCAATGGTCATGCTTCTCAGCTTGATTTCAAAGAACTCCTTCATCTTTTTGTCATAGTATTTTTTAGTGAGGTATTTCCTCTCGAAATACCTCTTGAATTATTTCCAAGTGATATATTTCTCTTTGATGTGTTTCACCTACACAAGTTGATCCCACCACATGGATGCTTTTCCTTTCAATTGATACACCGCAATTCTTCCTTCTGCATGAGAGGAATAATTTTGTAGTTGGAAATATTTCGTCATGCCAAGCAACCATGTTTCGGCATCTTCCTCCTTCTTATGTTCTCCATCAAACGTAGGAGGCTTAATCTTGTTCATCTCTCCTTTCAAATCATCCACTCCAGATCTCGTGTGCTTTTTGGCAGGAGATGGGCTTGAACTACGGTGTGCCCTTCTCTTGGAGTGACTTTGGGAGTGATGATGGTGTCTACCAGCACTCCTTGATCTTCTCCCCTCAGAAGTTTGGTGACTCCTTGTTCTGCTCGAGTCACCCTCCATTTCTAATTTATTTTCGATCCTATCCAGGCTCCTTATCAACTTCAAGATGAATTCTCCCTTTTGATCCTTGGATTTCATGATATTTTGGCTATCATCTCGGCGAGTCTAGGAATCCCTCTATAATCTTTCAATTATTTTCATCATATGCCCTTCCTTATCCATCTCTTTTCTGTTCCCATTGAAGTTTGATCCTTCGACTCCTAAATTGGCATCCATTCCTTCTCTTTCGTTCTATGAACTGGAGGCAATCTGCACCTCTTACATTCTCTGCTCTCAATGACAACCCTATTCAGTTCTGGAACTTTCTAAACTTCTGTAAAAACACGTGCAGACAACATGGATTTGTCAGGTCTTCATTCCTTAACAAATTCCACACAACTCATAAACAAATTGATTCAAGAAAACGTTTAGTTTTCCATGAATTTTCCAAGCTCTGCTCGGCTCCATACGAAACTCAGGCCATAGCCCTTCTCCTCTTAGTTCCCAACCCATGCGACCAAGGCGTGACCCAGCGCTAGGTATCAAGGTGCTACCCAACTTTCGGCTTTCAGAAAGTTTAGAGGCACACACAACTATCTCTCAGAGTTCTGATTACCGAACTCATGAAGTCGTGTGGATCAATGGTCCACGTTTACCCATCATCCAACAGCTAAAATCCATCATGGTCTTTCCGTCTTCAAAGTTTTCGGGACTTCGAGACTTCAGAATTTTGGGGTTTCGGACTTGTAGGCTCCCACACTCGCTTCCCTCTCCAACTCCCGACATATGAAATTCTGATCAAATTTACCTCTCAGGCCCACATAGTACTAAGGTGGTGACATGTGGTGCACTTAAGAAGGTCCATGATTCTTTAGGTGACACCATCCGACCCCACTGTGTCTACTTTCCTTCGGGGTACATTGATATGTGGCACATCTCCCACGTGTCTGCATCCATCCAAGTGACGTCAACCCGACTCACCACTTAGGCTCTTCGGGATTTCACGATTTCGGGCTTCGGGAGTTGGTGCGTCATCACATCCCATTTCTCCCGACATTCGAACTCCCAAAATTATAATTAGCTAAACTGCTTGATCCAACAGTCGAGATCTTTTCCCATATCTACGGTGTAGATCTCCTCTGTTTTTCGGGGTTTCGGGTTTTGGGTTTCGGAGGTGTTCACCTCTCCTCACTTCCCATATTCCGACTTTGTGAAATATTAAGGGTTCTCGTGACTAACTCGAGCATGAATCCACAGGATCTAACGGTCAATTCCTCCTCCCAAATCTATGGCGTAGATCTTCTCAAGTTTTCAGGGTTTCAGGTTTCAAAGTTTTGTGTCTCAACGCTCCCCAATTTTCCCGATAGCCGAACTACCGAAGGGATTCTTGGATATCCTTTCGGAACCTTCTCTAGATCTAATGATCATAAAGGTCTCTCCTTCCGAACAAATCCTATGGATCCCATGCTCCAAGTGTTGAGCGCTCTCTCTCTATGGTTAAATACCATGCCAGTTGCAGTTTTATTCTACCGCTACTCCTCTTGATCTTCTTAACACAGCCAAGTAACTCCTTGGCACTCATGAATGATCTAAGGTTTGAAATTGGTTCCTCCAACACAATTTCACTCGATACCTTGGGTCCAAAGACCGCTTACCTAGCCCATCCAGGCTCAGCGTGGAAACTGTGGCTCTGATACCATACTGTAACGTCCCCGGTCATCAACCCACTGGTCGGGCAACGCTACTACGTGGAACACACTTATACTTATATATATCATATGCATATTAAATCAAAATAAGACATTTTACATGGATTTATTATTGTTTTACAAATTTAAACAGCATTAACAACCATTCAAACTTGCAATGGAAGACACAGACATGCATCACATATAAGTTAAGTACAAAATTAACACTTATCTTTTAAATTGGCATAACTCCACCAACCACATGCAGACCTTCCACGAACCTCCAAGCCTTAGACCATGCTACTTATCACGCTCAACAGTGGGTCACCCCCGAGTTGGGACTAAGCTCCACCCAAGGCAAGGGAATCCTAGACTAGGCTGAGGTTATAGGGAAAATTGCATAGAGCAACCGGAAGGATTCTCTCCAGGAGCCTTCTTACGCCTACTACTCATGGACTCTAATTCCCCACATGGTTTCTCCACCTGAGAGTATACACCCTCACAAGAACAGTCCATCTGTGCTTCACCTCCCTCTCTGGGTCTCGGCAACAGGCCGGATCAAGAACTCTCAGAGCTCTATAGTTGGTGTTGGACTCTCTCTGGGACGAACCACTTCCTAGTAGAATCTCTCACCTGGAAAGAGTCGCTCACATACCTAACAATCTGCCTCTTCAACCACGGGCCTAACAACCTAGTTCCTCGGCCCCTTTCGACTCAATTCTTGCACGGTGAGGATAACCACAACACAATCCCACTCAGGAAAACAGAAAGCAGCAACCCAAAGACATTTCGAGTACGAATTCGACTCTACAATGGCAGATAGACTGGGTTCATGAACTCACAGGTCGACTTGCCCCTCCCAACCAGTTCTCTCAACCATGTATAGGTATTCCAAGGACAGATGCAGACCAAAAATGGGATCAGATGGAGGATGTTTCGGTTTTCATGAAGGCATCTTGATTTTCTGGTTTTCAGAGTTGTGTGAGGCTATCCAAAATCAGACGCAGAGGATGACAGAATGAGGAGCGAACCCCCTCCATGGCTGACTTCTGCATCTTTTAGTTGCATGTGACTTGGCACCCGACACATGTCTCCCATGAAGCTGCATGTGCTCCATCGGCATGCGTTCCTCTCCATGAACTTAGGAAAACACTCAAAATTGTCCACCTTATCTTTTTTGGAAATAACAATAATAAATTATTATCCCTTTTTAGAGGTAATCCCCCTAGCTTAGCCCCTAGGCCCAACACTTAGCCTTTATTTCCACTTTTAAGCCCCCATTCCCTTACCCACTATGTGGAAGCTTAGTCCCCCATCACTCTTTCTTCATGGTCGGTCTGCACGCAATGATTTTCATATTTTTATTAATGTTCTGCATAATTACATATACAAAAATAGGCTCATGGCCTTAACACTTAGGCTCTCCAGCCTAATAAACTCATAAGCCTTACCAGCTTATCAATACTCAGCTCACCAACCAACAAAACATGATTTACAATTCATAAACATGATTACAACAGGGCTCATCATTGGGGATATTACATGGTACGTGAAAATAAGAAAATGGAAATGAAATATGAAATCTGGGAAAAGAAAAATGAAAGAAAAAAAAATGGAAATGAACGTAGAAATTGTGAAAATATAGAAAATGGAAAAAGAAAATAGGAAAAGTAAAAAGGTAAATGGAAAATATAAGAAAATGAAAATGGAAATATAAAATGGTAAATGGAAATGAATTATGAAAATAATATTGAAAATAAATAAGTGGACATGGAAAATGGAAATGAGTTATGAAAATGACTAAGTGGTATTATGAAAATTAACTAAGTGGATAATGAAAATGAAAATAGGCTAAGTATAGAAATGGATTAAGTATGGAAATGGTTAAATGTGGAAATGGTTAAGTACGGAGGATAGTGAGGAGGAATAGTAGAGTGGAAAGAAGGGAAAATGGCTAAGTATAAAGTGTGGAGAGTGGAGAATGAAGAATGAAGAAAATGGAAAATGGCGAAGTGTGGAATATGGAGTATGGAGAGTATAGTGGAAGAGAGAAAAATTGTTAAGTATGGGAGCATGGGGAGAATAATGAGAGGAGAGGGGAGGTAATGTGGATTGGAGGTTAGGGAGGATGCAGGGGTAAAGAGAATGTGGGGGTATCCCCGCAAGATTAAATTAGACTAAGTATGGGAAGTGGGAGAGTGGGGAAAGGGACTAGAAAAATGTTAAGTATGGGATGAAGAACCAAGAAAATGTGTGGTTCCAAGAAAATGGTCATGGTTCCGAAAATGGACATGGTTCCAAGAAAAATTAGATGTGTTGCACATGGAAAAAAATGTTCCTTGAGAGATTGGACAAAAACATGAATATATTGTGAATAGGAACTCGAATTTTTAATCCATAAAATGTGTGACGGAGATGAGGTTGAAGATTTCACCATGGGCTTATGATTGTTCAAAATTTTTATTTCTTCTGATATCAAAAAAAATTATCTTTCAAAGAGCGGGAAATCTAGGTGATCGATTTTTTTATCAACATATAGCTCCAACTGTAGGACAGTGACCTACTATGAGTTATTGAGAATCCAGAATATCCAGAATCGTGGTTTGGATGCCTTCTCCATTGGGATATGGATTCATGTTCAAAATAAATTATTTTAATTCCTCCATTGGTTTATTGAGTCATCTTCAAACATTGCCTCCATCTACCAACTACTTTATTGTGCAAAACTTTGATTGAAGAAATAAACTACATGCAAACCAAATCTACCTTCCCTATGCTACTTGAAAGAAAAGAGCACTTTTCAAGTGTAAGTAGACTTCCAATTGAGCCATTCTAGTATCCCATTGATCTGTGTTATGAACTCCAGAATTAGGGAACATGTCAAGGATGTTATTAAGGAGTGAAAATCATTCCCAAAGTATATTAAAGTAATATTGGGATTAATATAACCAAAATCTAATTGCATTGCTTGGCCAACAATGCTTTGGAACCATAATTCAATATAATAAATTCTTGGTTTCTCATGATTATTGTTGTCTTTTGTTGGATGAGGAGTTTCCAATTTCAAAATAATTCCATCTTTCTCCTTATCTCCATCAGAAATTCTTGATTCATTGGCAATGTCCTAAAATCATTATTCCTTCATGGAATAGAAATCTTTCCCATCGTTGTTCTCAAGATTAATTTTTTCCACCAATTGTTTTTGTTGCCAATGCTCTTGTGAATTTTCATCATCTATTACAACATCTTCCATATGAGTATGTTGGTTTAAATATTCTTGTGCATTTGGTGGAGGCTCCTCAATTTCACTTTTGATTTTGTTGCTCGAAAGATATTCATATGGAGTATATGAGAGACTGAATTCTTGTTCTTGCAAATTGGAATTTTCATTTTTGTTTTCAGCAGTATGACTCGAAGAACAAAATGTCATTCTTTGATCATACTTTTCTTCCAAATAATTCACTTCATTGTCTTGTGCACATATGGGAGAGGGTGGGTGGGAAGAAATGGTGAAAACATTTGGGATGAACTTTTCAACAAATGAAGTTTCCAACACATCCCAATTGGTAATGGTCCTAGGAAAAAATGAATAGAATCGTTCAATAGAATTCCCACGAAGAGTTTGTGCAAATAATCGACATGTAACATTATATTCAATGAGATTGAAAACATCACATGTTCTTTTGAACTTAAACAAGTGTTTCTCTACATCCTCTAAAGTATTCCCAAAGAATGTGGAAAATTTTTCAATAGGAATATCAAGCATCTGAAAATTTACTTCTGGCAGATTTAAAGGGATTCTATGTAGTCCCCTCCTTCTTTGGGTACCTATTCCTTTTGTTTCATCTTGTAAATCCATTGATGATATTGGTAGAGAATGAAAAGTAGCTTGACAACATGAAAGAAATTCTTTGGTGGAGCCGCCATGAGGATTTTCTTGAGATTATTGAATCTTTCCAATGGAGTCTTCAAGACATTTAAGATTTATTTCAATGGAATTTCCAGGGAGTTGATTCTCCTGAGTCTTTGAAGGTTCTTGGCTCTTTTTGAGGTCATTCAAATATCTCTAAATAATCCTTTCATAAACCCCATGCATCTAAAACAAGAATCTGTTTTCTTGAATCTCTTTTTCGAAACTTTGAATCATCGAGACTATGGTTCCTTAGTCAAATCTGAAACAAGGTCTCATATACCTTGAAAATAAATATTCCCCAACATGGTCGCCAAAAATTCTTATCTAAAAGACTATTTTACGGTATTAAGGTCAACTTCATGAGGATATGAATACCCCTGCATTTTTAGAGAGGCGATACTCCTATTTGGATGAAATGTTGTAAGATTCTTGGTATGGTTATACAATGAATGCAAAGGGTGAATGCTAAAGATAAAACCTTGAAAGATATTCCAAGAAAGATTATATATACAAATGTACAACCCTTATATACAGTTATGCAAACACGCAAATGTACATCAGATCATTTAAATAAAGAAAAGATAAAGAGCGTTAGCAGAGATGTGTGTCTACAAGGTTTTGGAGTCTTCTTTCAACAGACATTCTTTCTTTCTTGTAAGATAATATGAACTTGGAATCTGCTATGAATTTTTCAAGATGAAGAAATGGATAGGTCTTCAAAGAAATTTAAATGATAAATTCATTACAACCCTAAAACGATTTTTATAGGAAATACATTGGAAATCACTAATGTAATACCCCGAAATAGTTCTTTGCGGGAGAAATTTATAGCAATATCCCAATATGACAAGTTCAATAATGTTTGGATCAAGAGAACCGAAACAGTGATCCGGGTGGATATTGGTGGCCACTCACCTATTCCAACTGGCTCCTCTTTCCAGTTTTTAGTTTAGCACGTTATTTTGTAATTCTTTGTAATTGTGGGTTCTACACTTTTGGGGTTGTCTAAAGCCCTACATAACTTCCAGGTGGATATTGGTGGCCTCCCACCTAATCCAACTGGATTATTTTGGATTTTTTCATGTCAATACATATTTTTGTACTTCTAGGGTCGTTTCGGAGCCCTAAACATTGTTCTCTTGGCTTGCCACAGTCAAACTATAGACGGAGTCAAAGTTTGATGGCATAATGTGTAGTTCTCGAAAATACATTTCCAACGGGCTATCACGTTACTAAAACGAAGGTCATATGCAAAAGTTACGACCCCGGGAAGTTGAGGTACTAATTTACCCATCGGGGCCCACATAACTTTTCGCGTTTCATCTCCTAGGGTTAGGTTTTTGGATGTATACGGTTTTGGAATTCATGAGTAATGTTAAAAAGGCCTCTTGAGCCTCATTGTAATCATTTTTCTTAGATGGATACACATAGCAGCCACATCTCTTCTAAGAGATAGTTACCACCATTCAACCAAGTTGTTTTCAGTTCTACAGTTTTACAGTTTCAACCTATTTTATTTATTCAATAGAAGTTATTGTTCATTGGATATATGTTGTTGTTCTCTCTATATATATTTTATTTTATTCAGTCTGTTATTTATTTTGTTTCACTCATCAATACGGATCAGTGGTATCAGAGTCGTCTGCTCTTCATTTATTTTTCTTTGTGCATGTCCCCGACAAGATTTGGGTACAAGAAGTTGGGACTTGAACCAGTCGAGCCTTTTCAATATCCGTCATGTCAATCACAACCACAACTCATGGGGTATGAGAAGAAATATGATGGAGTAGGAGATCCTTTTAAATTGTTGCTCGAGGAATCTCTTGCGCGACAAAGGAACGAAATGATGGACAAATTTGCACGGATCCTTCGACAGTTGCCCATCGGAGACACATCTTCATCAAGAGGTCATGAAACCCCCTTCAAGGTACGAGTAAATTTTGATATTCCATTATTTTAAGGACTAATAGATGCGGATGTTGTAGATAAATGGTTGAATCTTCTCGAAGGGTATTTTTCGGTCCACAATGTTTTGCACTCCTAAAGGTTTTCCTACATGTTAAGGACTAGTGGGATACTTACTATGATCAAAGGTCCATAGAGGAATCTGCAATATTTTTGGTCTCCCCCACATGGGATTCCTTCAGGGATTCCATTAAAGAATAGTACTATCTTGTTGGAAGCTACAAGGACCAGTACATAAGATGGACCACCCTGCGTCGGGAAAGGGACCAGACAGTACCAGATTTCACCAATATTTTCCATACCCTATGCACCAAATTGGGTATCAAAGCCTCTAAACAACATTCGATACTCAAATATCGCATTTGTATGCATAGATACATTCAAACAGAAATGGAGTTTCTATACATCGCATCATTGGGTACGAATTATATATATGTTGTCAAGATCGAACAGAAATTTAAGTAGAAGAGGCGAGAGTTTGGATCTACAAACTCCTCACAACCAAAGCAGGGAAAAGGTGGGCCCAACCCAAAAAACAAGTGATAGAGAAAGTATGGCCATTCTTAGGACAACCATTCAGAGCCATAACACAATAAGGGTAATGAGAAGTTGAAGAAGGACACGGGAAAGTGGTGTGAATACCATAAAATCCTTTGGCACAACACCGAAGAATGTTGCTCCAAGTATTCATTAGTGGCTGAGATGAAATATTTCGAGTCTGAGGAAGATTCTGACTCTGAATCAAATCTAGAAGGATGGAAGCATATTATCGATGTCGAACCCAGTGCCACTATTGCTACCACCAAAGTCCAGAAAAGTGAACCAGAAGAACTAGAGGAAGGGAAATGCCTCTTTCACTCACACATGTGGGTAAAAGGGGCTCCACTTCATTTCATTGTCAATAACAACAGTTAGAAGAACTTAATATCAAGAGAGGTCATCAAGCAGCTAGACCTGTCAATGACACCTCACCCACAGCCCTACACCATTAGCTAGATTTTCCAAGAAAGATATATCCACGTCAACCAACAATGTTGTATGCCCTATGGCATCAAGCCCTTCAAAGATGAGGTATTGTGTGATATTGCTCCCCTTGAATTTTGTGATGTTATTTTAGGACAACCATATTTGTGGAAGTGACATGTTGTGTATGAGTCTAGACCCTGTAGTGTTATTATTACTTTGGGTAGATAATTGTACAAGATACCAGAGGTAGCGTCACCTACCGCTATTTATTTAATCTCTCTTAAGAAATGCAGTAAGGTCATTTCACAGACCGGGAAGTTCATCTTCTTTGTGATTTGTGCTCACAGTAAGTAGAAGGTTGTCACCACATCTATGACCTCTACATAGAGCCTCTCTTTGTAGCAAAACCAAGTGGACAGAATCATGGAAAAGTATAGATACATATTCCCCTCACCCACCAAGGTACCGACGCAGTACCAAGTCAAGCATGCAATTGATCTAACCCCCGGTGCACCTCTACCTAATGGACCAGTTTATCATCATGTGTTGATGGAAAATGATGAAATCAAGCATTATATCCAAGAGATACTTCAAAAGGGTCACATCAGACCCAATTCCTCCCCTTACGGAAGCTTGATTGTACTGGTGCAGAAGAAATACTAGACTTGGCGGCTTTACATTGACTACAGAGCATTAAACAAAATCACAATCAGGAACTGGTACCCAATTCCCCGAATTGATGACCTTCTTGACCAACTCAAGGGGGGCAAGTCCTTCAGCAAGATTGACCTAAAGTCTGGCTACCACTAGGTTCCCATTGAACCGACTTATGTATGGAAGACAACTTTCAAATCTAAAGAAGGTCTCTTCGAATGGTTGGTCATGCCCTTTGGCCTAAAACGTGCACTAGCAACTTTCATGAGGTTGATGGATGATGTATTGAGGCCCTTCACCAACTCTTTTGTGGTGGTATATCCTAATGACATACTCATCTTCAACAGAACTTGGGAGGAGCACATGCAGCATATTTAGCAGGTTTTGAGCACTCTATGGCAGCACAAGCTATATGCCAACTTGGAAAAATGCTCCTTTTGCATGAACAGGGTCTAATACTTGGGTTATAATGTTAATGAACATGGGATACATGTGGATCCAACTAAGATCCAATTCATTCATGACTGGCGAGCCCCAACCACACTAACTGAGCTTCAGAGCTTCTTTGGATTTGCCAACTTATACCGACAATTCGTGTTGGGATTCTCCCATATTTCATGGGCCCTCATCCAAGTGACCAAGAGCAGTGAAAAGGAAAAAATCGCATGGGGGAAGGCACAAAAATGATCATTTGATGATCTAATGCATCACTTATGCTCAGCTCCAGTACTCTTGTTACCTGATCTGTAACAATTGTTTGAGATTGACATTGATGCATCTGACTATGTTGTAGGCATATTTCTCACTCAACATGGTCATCTGGTAGCATACCATAGTGAGAGACTCTCAGATACTGTCCGGAAATACCCCACCTATGACAAGGAAATGTATTCCATTGTAAAATCATGTCATCAATGGAAACATTACATTATGGGAAATGAGACAATCATCCACACTGATCACAAGCCTTTGTCGTTCATACAGACATAGGGGAAGTTGCAGAACGATTGCCATCAGAAGTGGTCCACCTACCTACAGCAATTCCATCTTAACATTAAGTATAAGACAAGGAGCACAAATCGTGTCGATGACTGCCTTAGTCGACCTCCTGTGGATGCACTCACCACTGTGCTCCATTCCTATGGGCATGAGGTATCTGAGTGGCCCAACCTTAATCAGCAATATCCAGACTTTACCACCACCTATCAGCTCTTGGGTACAGACATGAATGTCATTGATTTTTACATTCAGGATGGATTGTTATGCCATATGGGCCATCTCTGTGCTCCTGCAAGCAAGGTTGAAAATTTTATTTGGGAGGCTCACTATAGTCGAATGGCAGGGCATTTTGGCATGGAGAAAACTGTGGTCTTTCTACAAAAAAAAAATTATTGGCCAAAAATTCAACAGGACATCAACAAGTATATCAGATCTTGCACTGCATGTTTCATTTCCAATCCAACCATCAAGAATCAAGACTTATACACCCCTCTTCCTACTCTCGAGAGGCCTTGGGAATCCAACTCTATGGATTACATGTATGGTCTCTCATCCACCAAGCAAGGCAATGATTGTGTATTTGTGGTGGTTGATCGATTTTTGAAGATGGACACTCGCACAGCTTGCAAGAAGAGCATCACAGTGATATAACTGCCAATTTCTTCTTCAAATGAGTGTGGGTCCATTTTGGGATACCACAGACTATCATCTTCGATCGGGACAGCAGGTTCCTCAACACATTTTGGTCGAGTCTCTAGTCATTGTTGGACACCAAGCTCATTAAATCCACTACATTCCACCCTCAAACCGATGGCCAAACAGAGGTTGTCAATCGGATGATTGTGCACATCCTACACATGTATAACTCTAAGCATTCGCACACATGGGATGAGAGTCTTCCCTATGTTCAGCATAGCTACAACAGGGATCTCCATAGCTCCACCTGCCATAGCCCATTTCAGGTGGGGCTGGGATTCCAACCCTTGGGTCCCATTGATGTTGCACTACATATTGCAACCACACAGACATATTCTTCCCATGTTCACTCTGAGGCCAACAAATCCACCAGATTCATTGAGCGGATTCATCACATCCGCTAAAATGTCCATGATATTTTGAAAAAATCCAATGCTAAGTATAAGCAGTGCCATGATCAACATCAAGCACCACACAAGTTTCAGGTGGTAGACAAGGTCTAGTTACATTTGCAGAAAGAACGCCTTACAGAGCCCCATTGAAAGCTCCATCCACTTCGATATGGGTCTTACACTATCACCAAGGTTGTGGGTGACAATGCTTTTGATCTCAATACTACCCCCTTCCTTGGCTTCCACCCAGTATTCAATGTGGACCTCCTCCGACCATATTTTCCACCATTATTGGACACCTCAGAGATCGCAGAATAGTTGACACCAATAGAGATCAACTCTGACTGCATGGAACATTCATCCACTGATCTGATAGTGGAAACACATGTCAAGGGAACTCACCAGCAGAGGATCCAGCTTTATTGAGTTTTCAAGGCAGGGCAGCTCCTGCACCAAGGCAAGTGGCTCACCCAGAGCCAAATTCAGCAAATATTTCCTCACCTAATGGGGCACTCAATGCAATGGGGACCATTTCTTCCTAAGGGGGGAGGACTAGTCCAAGTGGATATTGGTGGCCACCCACCTATTCCAATTGGATACTCTTTCCAATTTTTAGTTCAACATGTTCTTCTATAATTATTTGTAATTATGGGTTCTACACTTTCGGGGTTGTCTAAATCACTACAAAACTTCCAAGGGGATATTGGTCATTGCCCACCTAATCCAACTATATTATTTTGAAATTTTTCATGTCATTACATCTTTTTGTACTTTCATGGTCGTTTTGTGGCCCTAAACTATATTTTTTTGATTTCCATAGTCAAATTGTAGACAGAGTCACATTTTGATGACATAACGTGTAGTTCTCGAAAATACCTTTGCAACGGGCTATCACGCACCTAAAACGGAGGTCGTATGCAAAAGTTACGACCCTGGGAAGTTGAGGTACCAACTTACCCATCCAGGCCCACATAAATTTTGGTGTTTCATCTCCTCGAGTTAGGTTTTTGGATGTCTAGGGTTTTGGAATTCATGAGTAATGTTAAAAATGTCTTTGGAGCCTCATTGTAATCATTCTTCTCATATGGATGCACATAGCGCACCAGAGGCCACCTCTCGATTGTGGCAGAGGTAAGCCCAGTACCCATCAGTTTTATGTCATAGGTTGATTATAAGAGGGTCAAATGGGCACAATATCGAGATAATATCATCTTAACTCAGAAAATACTGGACTGATATGCACAAGCAGGTGAGGTCTTGGTTTAATTTCAATCAGTAGGTTGTAGTAAGGGTGAGTAGGAGCAAGACTTTGGCGAGAAAATGTATAGTTCTGCTGAAGACATCAGGTCTTCAAGAAGCCCAGGAGGAAAATCTTAGACATGAGATCTTCTTGAATCCAAGTCTCAAATGAACTAAAAGGAATTATATTAGCACTATAATCAAAATTTCATCATAATGCAGTCACAATAATTCAAGTGAATCGATCAATCATGAGCTCTTTCAGTATCGGAGGAAAACAAGAGGGAGCAAGAAAGTTGATTGTCATTAAACAAGAAATATCAGACTACAAAGAATGACCAAAGAACCAAAGTGTTCATTAAAAATTTACAAATCGGGAGCTTTGCTCTACCATCAACCATAACAAAATATCAAAACTGAGTATTTATACTCAGAACAATTCTCCACCATGAGAGATGTGACCTGGATATTAAATTCAAAGCTTTGCGTCTGCATTTTCCTTTGTCAGATTGCACTTGCATTCTCTTGTTAGACGCAAGATCAGATCAGTATGGGCTTCACAAGAAAATCCATGGTAGGGGAACTTTCGACTGATTGTCTTCCCTCCATGGCCAGTTTTCAATGCTTTTCATTTATGTTATGAAACAAGGTTTCAACCACCTTCCCCATTTTCATTAACTAATTTTATTGGGATCAAGACGAGGCCTAACACCCATGAATTCTCCAAGCGAGCTCACAACTCCTTCAATTCAATTCAGGCACCTCGAGGCCACGCAGATCCTTCTATGTGACCAACTCGGGCACTTTGATCCTTTACACATCTCCTTTTCCTTTTCCCCACGCGACCATGGGCCGTGACCTCGTGCTTATCCACATAAAATCTTGGGATTTCTCATTTCAAGAGTTTTCACTCCCCTTGATTTAAATATCTCAATGCTCATTCCTGTGAGAGGGCCCATATAGATCCACGGTCAAATTTGCCTCGAATTTGATGGCCATGATCATCCCCTCGAACAACTTCGGTCGTCTGTCGCTCAATCAAGTGCTTACCTTTCTTAGGCCCCACTTTCCATATGAAACTAGGTTGTGATCATGGGCCTAACTTTCAAGTGCATTGTGATTTCATGTGTCGTGAGTTCACGATGTGCTCCATGCTCAAACCACCCGGGTCGTGAAATCACGATCCCTCAGATTGGATGACACACTTCCCTCTTAAATGGATGGCCTAAATTATTTCGCAACTTCAGGTTTCATGAGTCCTCATGACTTTTCCCTTTGACCGCTTCATTATGTGATTCAGCGAAATGTTGATCATGCGCCATGCGTCCTTCCCGATACCAACTGCTAGGGTCAGCCTCACGATTTCGGACCTCTGTCTGATGCTAAAATTGGTGCAACTGTATGATCTCGATCACCCAATGGCCATCGATTCAATCCATCTGATGGATCTCCGTCGTTGAAAGATGATCTTGCTCGCTCGCTTGAACTGAGACCACATCAGGCCACTCTAAGTGTTGCACTTGGTGCTCACGACTGTGGCCTGTGTAGATTACTTGAATGACTGGATGAGGGCTCGAGAAAACAAAAAAGGCTCAGTGATGGCGGTAAAGAGAAAAGTTATCGACCTTAGAGAAAACAGAAATCTTAAGGCCGATATTTCTCAGGCAGCCAACAATGAAAAATAGGTCCATCAAACGGGCAGAAACAAACAGGATAAAAACTACAAGCCGAGAAGAAAAACTTATTATCAGGTCTGCCAAAAGAGGATAAATAGGCAAAATTACAGACCTGGGTAGAAACCACATACTCACAAGACCTTGACAAGTTTATGTGATAACATTTGGATCCACAGGGGATGGCGTGCTCCCTGCGAGCTGCCAAGAACAAGCAATTCCAGTGCCTTAGCGTTGGGTTATGGAGTCTCCTATTAAAAACAAAGTAAACATAAAATAGAAACAATATTTATAATGGTAGGAAGACAACTACAGCTTTAAACAAAAAACATTTTTCAGGAATTTCCCATTTAGTGGGCCACCAAAAACTTGATCACCCTCCAAATTCTGCAATCTGTAAGTGTTGTTTGGAAACGCTTCAGAAATCTTGAAGGGACCTATCCAAAGGGCTTCGAATTTACCATGCTTGCCCTTGTCTTGTTTAGGTGCATCCCATTTGAGTACTATATCTCCAAACTGTAAATCCTATTTTCTTACTTTCTTGTCGAAAGTTTGCTTAATTCTCTGCTGACGGCCATGCGCCATGTCCATCACCAGCTCTCTAGTCTGCTGGACTTCTACTAGTTGATGAATTATTCTGATCATATCGTCAGGCTCTCCTTGATAGTCCTGAGAGAATTTTTCCACAGGCAGGGCGAGGTGAGAAGGAAAAACGGCCTCATTCCCATATACAAGTTGGAAAGGAGAGATACCCAAGGACCTCTTTATTGTCACTCTATCATCCCATAGAGAAAATTTGAGCTTTGAGTCCCAAGCTTTCTTGTTGTCTTCTAACAGACTTTTGATGATCTTTATCAAGCTTTTTTTAGAGGACTTTTGCAGTCCATTTCCTTGGGATAGTAGGGGGTAGACTTAATCAATGCAATTCTAAACTGCTCACAAAACTTGATCAATGGTTCAGCCTTGAAGGATGCATCATTATCAGTGACAATTCTATTCGGACAACCAAACCTTGCCATAATATCTTCAAGAAAACCAATGATCACTTTGTGAGAAGCGCTCCTTGTGGGGATAGATTCTATCCACTCAATGAAGTAATTAGTGGCAGTCAAGATCCATCTATGCTGACCACTCGAAGGAGGATGAATTTCCCCAATAAATTCTAGGCCCCATTGTTGAAAGGGTCCTGAAGCTAGTAACGGATTCAATGGCAGGGACTTGAGTTGTTGCTTCCCAGAGAATTTATGACATTTGATACAGGCCCTGATTTTTGCACAGACGTCAGTGAATAGAGTAGTCCAATAGTACCCAACCCTGATAATTTTGTAGGCAGTGGTTTTCCAGAAGTGATGTCCCCCACATAGGCCGCTATGGAAATCCAACATGATCTTTTGGGCCTCTAGTGGGTCTAAACATCTCAAAAGCACTCCCAAGGGGTCTTTCCAATACAAAACCCACTCAATAAGGAAATATTTAATTGATTTGATCTTAAGAGCTCTTTCCTTTATTTTTCTCGTACCGTCAAGAGGTCGCAACTCTTGCAGAAAATATATAATGTCTTTATACCAGGGGCATTCTGCCAATGGAGGTCGTCCTGAGGGATTTTATCAGGAACTTTAGCCTATTGATTCTCTGAGCAAGTGTTGATGAATTTAACCTCCAAATATTTACAATTAGATTCAACCAATATCTTGGCTAAACCCTGGCCTTTAACTAGCTTGGTGGGTTTTATTTCCAGATCAAATTCAAGGATTTTGGCAATCCACTTGCTCCTTCATCCATTTATGTCAGGCTAGATGAGAATGTCCTTCACAAAAGCTGAAGGGACATATGAAATGATTTTTGAATGCAGAACATAGACTCTAAAAGACTTAAGAGATTTCACGAAGGCAAATGCATGCTTCTCCATGATGTCATATCTGACCTCTATGTCTCTTAGCGCTCTGCTAAAAAAGGAAACAGGTTGGTCCAGCGTTGCATCATTATTTTGTAGTAAAACAGTGCCCACTGTATCAAATGAAGCAAAGGAGAAAATCATAAAATCCTTGGAATAATCAGGACTGACTAGCACAGGTGCTTCAGTCAATGCCTTTTTAATTTGATTGAAGGATTCTTTGGATTCAGAAATCCATTGTATTTCGTTACCCTTCCTGAGCATGGATGTGATATGCTTCACTAATTCAGTGAAATTTGAAACAAATCTTCCCAGAAAATTGATTTTTCCCAGGAAGGACTAAACTTCTTTCTTGGATCTAGGAAGTGATAAGGCTTGAATAGATTCCACCCTACTTGAATCAATCTTGACCCCCTCATCTGATACGATGTGTCCCAAAAAATTTCCTTCCTACATAGAAAATAAAGACTTTTGGGATTTAGGGAGAGACCAAACTTTTTGCATTTTGAGAAGACCTTAGATGTTGAAAATGTTCTTTATCATATTTGGAGAAGACTATTATGTCATCCAGATAGATGACCACAAATTTATCTCTTTCTCCAATGAATGTGATGTTCATGGCTCGTTGGAAGGTATCTCCTGCGTTCATCAATCCAAAGGGAATTTTGGCATACATGAATGTGCCCCAAAGAGTGGTGAAGGTTGTCTTTTCTCTGTCTTCAGGTAGGACAGAGATCTTATTGTAGCCAGAAAAGCCATCAATCATGGAGATCCTGGATGCACCTATCACCCTCTGCAACATGTGTTCCAACTTTGGCAAAGGGTAATTGTCCTTCTTGGAGTTTTTGTTTAGGTTCCTGAAATCGACACAGAGTCTGATATCTCCACTCTTTTTCCTCACCAGGACCAGGTTGGCCACCCATTCATAATATCTCAAAGGGACAATGATTTGGGCATCCAGCAGCTTCTTTACCTCTCTCTCCATGATGGGTAATAACATAGGATTTATCTGTCTTAACTTTTGCCTAAATGGTTTGGCCTCCTCTTTCAATGGGATCTTATGCTCAATGACGCTGGTGTCATATGTTCTGAGGTCTTCATAGGTCCAAGAAAACACATTATCAAATTATTTTAATAGCTCGGTATACTCGGCCCTCTTCTCCTTTGACAGGTTGCTTGATATCTTGATGAATTTTGGATCCTCCTATGTACCAATATTGCACTTAGCTACATCAACATCCTCAATTGGGCATTTAAAATTTACTGCCACATCATTCCCATCGAACAATATTTCTAAAGGAACTAGTCCCTTTAGAATGTGGTTGCTAGGCAGCTAAACAATATGGTGATTAGCAATTTTATTTAGAAATACATTAGCATGAGGGTCACCTTTGGGATCATGATCCTGATCAATGTGTAATGTAAATAACTCATCAACCGACTCAAAAAATGTTTTGATTTCAATATCATCCTCGAACACCTTCCAATGATTGATATTATCAGGTACAGAGGGCCTATATCTAATATCAACATCATTCCTGAGCTTAGGTGGTAGTGGGACCCTGAATTGGCTTGCTGAGACGGCCAAAGAATCAGCCATAGTATTTTCCTCTCTTGCAATAAATGAAATGTTGAAGGCTGAGAATAAATTGTCAATTAGGTCACACACCTCATTCCTGTAAGTCCTTAGCCAAGGGTGATTGGCTTGATAAACATTTTTGACTTGATGAACAATTAGTTCAGCATCTCCAAATACTACTAACTCTTCAATTCCCATGTCTTTTGCAGCCCTCAAACCCAAAACAAGAGCCTCATACTCTGTCGCATTATTGGTAGCTCCAAATTCTAGTTTATAGGACAAAGGTATGGCTTCTTGATAAGGTGACACAAAAACCATTATGACACCAGCACCTTCCCTAGAAGAGGCTCTGTCGAAGAACATCTTCCAAAGAGAAGTAGTTGGAGGAGGTATTTCACGAAAAGAAATGGGTTGCTTTATGATTTCAAGAGGAGCTTCAAGAGTATCAGTGAGTTGTAACAAACTAGATCTCAAATCAGAGTCGAGTGCAAATATAGGATGATTGGTGGGGTCCACTTCATCACTAATAATGTAGGCCAACTGATCTTCTCTATACAGTCTCCTATGCTCCCCCATGAACACTAGAATGGTAGCATATGTCAGGTCCATCTGCAAGGTTCCCCCAAGTCTTTTTATCCAAGATCTTGACAAGAGCATGCCAAACTTGGGAGGAACATCACCCACCACGATATCCATAACCACACTCTTCATGGGCAGCTAAAACAAGGTCACGACCAGATATTTGATGACCCGAAGACATTGCACTCTCCTTGAATCAAAAGAATACAAATCATGATAAGCCTTTGTGACTTCTAACCCAAGTTCTTCCATGATAGTTTTGGGCATGAGATTGTGAGATTTGCCTTAATACATCAAATAGTTATGTAGCACCTTATCATGTATGTTTAGTGATGTATAGAAGGGAGGGGATGAATCATCTCTATCTTCTACCATAGGACCTAAGATGATTGTTGGATTTTCATCTTGAATATTTATTGAGTCTGTGGAATGGCAAGATGGATTAGACTGCAATAGCTTAGAGAGGGATTTTTTGAAATCTTCACGCTTGAATAGCTATGAAAGGGGCACAGGAATTCTGATCTTTTGAATTTCGTGCTCAAAATTAAAGAAGGAAAGGGGCTTCAGAACCTCTCTCACTTTTGGGACAGGGTCTTTGGGTATCAGTGAGGGGTCCTAAGCTTCCTTTTCTTTGTTGTTGTTTGTTGCATCTTTAGCAGGCTTCTCTGCTCTGGAAGGTTGATTGGGGATGCCAGACTTCCCTTCTTTCTTCTTAGACCTGATATTGTATTTATTGGGACTACTATTGGCCTTCTCACCCTTACTTAGCTCATTTATTTGACTATTCATGAGGGATTCCTCGTATGCAGATTGAGTCAAATGGGGAAATGGGGAGGTGTCCCCAAGACAATGGATTTCAGGATCAAGCTCTTCTTCCTCCCTCTCTTCATTAGTAACTAGGTTATTTTGGAAAGGTGTTTGGATTTTTTTATCATCTCTCTCTTTATTTCTGGGCTCTCTCGGGAGTATTTGAGGGGCATTGTTTGGTCTTCTGAAGTTGGCTCTATTATCAGCATTTTAAGGATTTTTGTATGTCTGCTTCCCCTCTACTTCCAATCTTTCCATCCTAGTTGAAAGCGATTTTAGTAACTTGGTTACTTAATCTATTTGAGGGGGAGAGGCAGAGGAACCGGAGGTGGAGGCTGCATATATTCCCTTAGGTATATCCCTATCAGCCTTATTCATGAGTTGGTTTACTGCCAATACGTTAGACTCTACTTCGAGGGATGCATCTTGCATATGAGCCAAGGAAGTAGCTCTTCTCTCTCTCAATAGGAGGCAGAAATCAGGGTCAAAAGCACTAGCATAGGTAATTTTGGTAGAGGCTTATGTGGGCTTTATCTCAGCAGGGAACTTATTTTACATTTTGTTGAACCTTTTGGAGAAATCAAAGACTGATTCTCCCTCTTTCCTCTTTAGGGACCCGAACTCTGGGATATAATACATAAAGTGTTTTTTATAACCCCATTACCTCAAGAAGACATCGTCTAAAGCCTCAATCCCAGTAATGGACCTAGGGGTCAACCCTCTAAACCATTTTCTAGCCTCACCATCAAGGCTCTAGACAAAAACTCTCATCTAGACGTCCTCATTTTCAATATTCAGATTGTTCGCATAATTGTAGAAGGCAACAAGGTGTTCTTCAGTAGTTATGTCTTCTTCTCCCATGAACTTGGTCATATACTTTAGGTAATCTACAACAGGGAGAGCATTCATTGGCTGAGGTAGGACTAAAGGGGCATATCTTGCAGCCACTATGGCATCCATTTTGTTCCTATGAGGATTGGCACATGCCATAGGGATGATAGGTGGAGGAGAAATAGGAGGGGAAGGGGTTCGAATAGGGGATACTGGAACTAAGCTTCCGGGAGGAAAGGGAAATAGCAGAGGATTTGGAGAAAAGGCTACAGGGCTTGAAGGAAAAGAGGATTTCCTTTTTGCAAAATCAGTAACTCTAACAAGAGGAGGAGTAATAAAACCAGGAGTGGGAAAATCTTCTGAGGTCTGGGGTATAGACCAAGGTACAACTTCAGGGGAGAGAGAAGTGACAAGGATTTCTCCCTCCAAATCCATACCAAGAGAGGAAAACTCAACAAGAACACTCCCAAACTTTAAACTTCGAGAAACTCCAACATACGGTATAATAGGAGAATGAGAAGAAGATAACGGAGTTTCTAAAGGAGGACAGTGAAAATCATCAGAAATACTTGGTTCAGCAGCAGAAGTACCTTCTCGAGGGGCCTTTCTCTTTCTGATAATTTTCTTTGGGTCAACTTCAGGTTTTTCTAAAGGCAGTTGTAGATTAGACCTCGTGTGTATCCCTCTACAAGCCATAGCTAAAACAGTGGATTCACCATTAGATTTGCATCAATGGAGTCACCATAGTGGAGTCGTCAGGTGCATAGTTGCAATATTTGATGTACTAAGTTCTGATGCACCTTCAGAACTAGTAAGCTTTGTTGTTCAATCCCAAGGAAAATCTTCAATTTCATCCCCGGCAATGGCGCTTGAAATGTTAGCACCAGAGGTCACCTCTGGATTGTGACAGAGGTAAGCCCAGTACCCATCGGTTTTATGTCACAGGTTGATTATAAGAGGGTCAAATGGGCGTAATATCGAGATAATATTGTCTTAACTCAGAAAAAATTGGACTGATATGCACAAGCAGGTGAGGTCTTGGTTTAAGTTCAATCAATAGGTTGTAGTAAGGGTGAGTAGGAGGAAGACTTTGGTGAGAAAATGTAGAGTTATGTCGAAGACATCAGGTCTTCAAGCATCCCAGGAGGAAAAGTTTAGACACAAGATATTCTTGAATCCAAGTCTCAAATGAACTGAAAGGAATTATAACAACACTATAATCAAACTTTCATCATAATGCAGTCACAATAATTCAATTGAATTGGTCAATCATGAACTCTTTTAGTATTGGAGGAAAACAAGAGGGAGAAAGAAAGTTAATTGTCATTCAACAAGAAATCTCATACTACAAAGCATGACCAGAGAACCATAGTGTTCATTAAAACTTTACAAATCGGGAGCTTTGCTCTACCATCAACCATAAAAAAATATCAAAACTGAATATTTATACTGAGAACAATTCGCCACCATGAGAGATGTGACCTGGCTATTACATTCAAAGATTTGCGTTTGCATTTTCCTTTGTCAGATTGCACTTGCATTCTCTTGTCAGACGCAAGATCATATCAGTATGGGATTCACAAGAAAATCCATGGTAGGGGAACTTTCGACTGACTGTCTGCCCTCCATAGCCAGTTTTCAATGCTTTACACTTATGTGATGAAACGAGGTTTCAACCACCTTCCCCATTTTCATTAACTACTTTTATTAGGATCGGGATGAGGCCTGACACCAATGAATTCTCCAGGTGAGCTCACAACTACTTCGAGTCAATTCTGGAGCCTCAAGGCCATGCAGATCCTTCTTTGTGACCAACTTGGGCACTTTGATCCTTTGTGCAACTCCTTTTCCTTTGCCCCACGCGACCGCGGGCCGTGACCTCGTGCTTATCCACATGAAATATCTGGATTTTTCATTTCAAGAGTTTTCACTCCCCTTGATTTAAATATCCTAATGTTCGTTCCTGCAAGATGGCCCATCTGGATCGGTGGTCAAATTTACCTCGAATCTAATGGCCACGATCATCCCCTCGAATAACTTCGACCGCCCGTCGCTCAATCAGGCGCTTACCTTCCTTAGGCCCCACTTTCCATATGACCCTGGGCTGTGATCATGGTCCTAACCTTCAAGTGTGTCGCGATTTCGCATGTCGCGATTTCGCATGTCGCGATTTCGCATGTCACGAGTTCATGTTGTGCTCCATGCTCAAACCACCCGGGTCGCAAAATCACGATCCCTTGAATCGTATGACACGCGTCCCTCTGAAATGGACGGCCCAAATTATTTCGTGATTCCTCATGACTCTTCCCTTTGCCCGCTTCATTCTGCGAGTCAGGGAAATGTTGATCCTGTGCCATGTGTCCTTCTCGATACCAACAGCTAGGGTCGGCCTCAAGATTTTGGACCTCTGTCTGATGCTAAACTTGGTGCAACTGTATGATCCTGATCACCCGATGGCGATCGTTTTGTTCCATCTGATGGATCTTCTTCATTGAAAGTTGATCTTTCTCGCTCGCTTGAACTGAGACCACATCAGGCCGCTCTAAGTGTTGTGCTTGGTGCTCATGACTGTGGCCTATGTATATTACTTGAATGACTAGCTGAGGGCTCGGGAAAACAAAAAAGGCTCAACGATGGCAGTAAAGAGAAAAGTGATCAACCTTAGAGAAAACAAAAAATGTTAGGGACGATATTTCTCAGGCAGCCAACAATGAAAAACAGGTCTATCAAACGGGTGGAAACAAACAACAGAAAAACGTATGATCGGGTCTGCCAAAAAAGGAGAAACAAGGAAAATTACAGAACTGGGTAGAAACCACAAACTCACAAGACCTTGACAAGTTTATGTGATAACAGTAGCCACATCTCTTCTCAGAGATAGCTACCACCATTCAAGCAAGTTGTTTTTAGTTCTGCAGTTTTACAGTTTCAGCCTATTTTATTTATTCAATAGAAGTTATTGTTCACTGGATATATTTTTTTTGTTCTCTGTCTCTCTGTTTTATTGTATTCATTTTTTTATTTATTTTGTTTCACTCATAAATCCAGATCAAACGGCCACAAAGTATGCCAATGACAATCACATGAATTGAAATGAACCACATCTAATTTTTACAAGTAAACATTTCACTCCTTTGAACCTGAAATGTTACAAGATGACTGAATATTTCTAGAGAAAGAATTGTTCAAACCCAAATCTTTATGTTTTCAAAACTTTCGTGGAAGATTTGATGGAAAGAAACAAAAACAAAAAAAATGTAGAGAGACAAGTTTTAGCAAACCAACCCACTAAATTTTGGAATGATAGAGTTTTTTCTTCTTGCAAACTCTTCACCACTTTAGAAACTTCTGACTACCAACCTCTTGATGGTGCCTTCTCTTACCTTTTTAAAGTCTTCTCTCAATGTTCTTGAAGTAGTTAAGGTTTGTCTTTATAGAATTTTTCACACACTTCCTTTTTGAAGTAAATACTTTAATTAATTATTTATTTAATTCTCATCAATGACGTATGTCATTGAAATTTGTGTCTCCAAGTGGGACCCACTTTATCTCTTTACAAAAGACATAATAAATTTTCAATTCCAAAACTTGAAGTTGATTTCCTTAAACAAGAGTGGATTGTGTTTTAGTTTTTTGAACATTATAGTTGATTTATTAGCCATGGAAACCACTCTATAATTAATCTTTATTATCCCAATCTTCTAATGAGTCTTCTTGAGCATGATTTAGAGTTTTGGATCTCAAGTTATAGCCTCGAGAAGTCGAGGTTCCAAACAAATTTACCAGCAAACCATGAAAACAGAGTTGATTGTTCTTTCAATTTCTAGGAGAATTATGACCAAAATCATCCCTTGAGACCTATTCCATTATCTTCCTTGTTGAATTACCTTTCCAACAAGGTATAGTTTTCCCAAAACGGACACTAGGATCTTGAGTTATGAAGTGTTTGGATCACTGCTCAAGAGTCATCCATCAAATTCGTGGATCAATCCTAGCCCTTCATTAAATTTCGCCTTTTTAAATGCCACACACATTATGGTGATGAGGATTTTAATGTTTATAATGAAAATTTTTACATAGTCTTCATGTGGAATAAAGGAGACTATAGAGACTTTGGTTTAGTTCGTGTTCCTTGGGAAATTTTCATGAATTAATAAAATTTTGATGTCTCAGTTAATGTCCAGTCATAGCCTAGTCACAACCCAGTCAACACTCATATCATCACCATGTGTCACCCATGGGTAGGTCCACGAAAAGGGAGAAGAAACTTAGGATAGGAAACAATATTAAAAAATTAAATGTAGAGTAGGTGAGAATGAATTATGGGAAAATGGAAATGAATTATGGAGGTAAAGGAGGTAGGTGAGAATGAATTATGGGAAAATGGAAATGAATTATGGAACATAGAAATTGTGAAAATATAGAAAATGGAAAAAGAAAAAAAAAATAGAAAAATTAAAATGGTAAATGGAAAATGAAAATAGAAATGAATTATGAAAATAAATAAGTTGACTTGGAAAATGGAAATGAATCGTGAAAATGACTAAGTGGTGGCTATTATGAAAATTAACTAAGTGGATAATGAAAATGAAAATAGGCTAAGTATAAAAATGGGTTAAGTATGGAAATGGTTAAATGTGGAAAGGGTTAAGTATAGAGGATAGTTAGGAGGGAGAGTATAGTGGAAAGAAGGGAAAATGACTAAGTATAAAATGTGGAGAGTGGAGAATGAAGAAAATGGGAAAATGGCTAAGTGTGGAATATGAAGTATGGAGAGTAGAGTGGAAGAGAAAAAAATGGTTAAGTATGGGAGCATGGGGATAAGAATGAGAGGGGAGGGGAGGTAATGCAGATAGGAAGGAAGGGAGGATGCAGGGGTAACCTCGCAAAGGTAAATTAGACTAAGTATGGGAAGTGGGAGAGTGGGGAAAGGGACTAGAAAAATGTTAATTATGGGATGAAGAACCAAGAAAATGTGTGGTTCCAAGAAAGTATGTGTTTCCAAGAAAATTTGTGGTTCCAAGAAAGTATGTGTTTCCAATAAAATTGGCATGGTTCCAAGAAAGTATGTGTTTCCAAAAAAATTGGCATGGTTCCAAGAAAAATTAGATGTGTTTCACATGGAAAAAAAATGTTCCTTGGGCGGTTGGACAAAAACGTGAATATATTAGGCATACGAACTCAGATTTTTAATCTGTAAAATATGTGACGAAGTTGAGACTGAGATTTGTACCATGAGCTTATGATTTTTTAAATTTTATTTCTTATGATATCAAATTTTTTTATTTTTCCAAGAGAGGGAAATCTAGGTGAGCAAAATTTTTTATCAACACCTTTATACTCCAAAGCTTCAGTCTCTTGTCCACTCTTCCATTCCACTCTCTTTGAATATGTGCATATCATCATTGTCTCACTATTGTGTCCTTGATGAGTTATGTTGTTCTATCATTCCACTCGAGTTGGCGTTGCTTGCTTTGATCAAGCTTTGTCTACTCCAATACGTCAATTTGTTTTTATCTCTCTTGGATCTCTGTTTATTTTTGTTGCAATGCTTTCCCTTTGTCATTCAATGTTTTGAGTTTGTCTAAATCTTTGAGTTAATTTGGTTTTTATTTCCATGCTTAAGTTACTTTAGCACATTGAATTGTTTACATATTTCTTAAGTCTCATCATCTTGTATTTCTCTTTCTTCAAGGTTTTTTTTTTCATAATAGCAGTTTAATTTATATTAGAAAATATTGTGGTTGAGATGGGTAGATTTGTAATACAAAAAATATTAGAGATAGCCATGGCCAAATGTGCAAAATCTAGTCTTGCCTATCCACTTCCCTACATAATCCATCTTCCCTATTCAAGCCTTTAGAGGCTCGACAAGAGTATTTCCTTACATATTGATTAAGCAAAAAAACAACTCGACAAAACATATAGAAACTTGAAAAGAAAATTATTGATTTTCCTACCCATGGCTAGCTTCAACATGGAAGTTATATTGTGGCTTTGCTCCAACTTCATCTTTGTGATTTATTTTTTTAGAATCGATAGTAGGGTATCCCTCACCTGTGTCATCCACCAATTCCAAATCTTGAGTGCGTAGTAATCCCCCATTGTTTTCCAAAACCATAGAAAGGCCACAAATGGAGGATCCTAAAAGGAGATAAATTCATTTGAAGGAGGAGTTGTAAATACTTATAGGGGTATGCCAAGGAGAACCACAATTCTCTAAATTAACAACCATGAATATCTTTCCTCCTCATTGAGCTCCAAGTGATTTATTTGATGAATCCCGATGAATGATTTTGCTTCTTTCTCCCATTCATGAATTTTCAAAATGTGTTTTGTTAAATCAACTACACAAGTGTCCCTAACATTATTTTTCTTTATGAATTTTCCTTTGAGTTCATCTTTCCACTTCTTTCAAGAAATGGTTGAATTCATTACTTGCATTGTAACTCCACTATTTGTTTTTCACAGTGCTCCACTCCTCACTTTACTTCACTGAGTTCATAAAGAATGCAACAACCTCTCTTGTAGTTGCGGTGTAACATTAGAAACATCATGCTTGCCAACTTCTTGGGATAAATAACACCTTATAACGTATCCATATTCCTTTGCTCCTAGATAGGGTGGTGGCTTGTAAATTCATGGCCAATCTTGACTTCAACCCAAATATCACACACCCACCACTTGGAGAACCCATGATCTCAAGAAAAGCTAAGGAGTCTTGGAAGATGAACAAAAGATCCAAGCCGAGGTCCAATTTCCAACCAAATACTCCCACACCCCCATCGCTTGCTCTCAAGGAAGGAGTCATTTTATGGAGTAAGGGAAAGCAACTCACTCCTTATCCAATTTGTAGAGAATATTAACCCGCATGCATCCCTAACCACTTCCATCATACCATAATTATTTGCTTACACCGTAAACTTGAGCAAGGATGTATGGGGGTGACGTTGTTGCAATACAACCTTGTTATCTTGTCAACTTTGCATGGCTTTCCATTTGTTTGGATGAGAGGTTCTCCTCATTTTTATCAAACATGTCAAGGTGACATTCCCCCATTTAAATTACAAAACACTTTGAGAAACCTAGCCCCATTATTATATTTCTCATCAATGAGATTATTTTACCCTCAGAGGATATGGTAAAAATGAATGTTCTTGAATTCTTGGGTCTCCAATAAGATCCTTTAAACAAGCCTACAAAGTTTGAATTTCTTTGGAATACTTTTGTGGTGTAAGGATCTTATGATTAATATTGAGTCCCCCACCATCATGGCTCTTTGAACCCCATTATATTTCAATATTGAGAGGCCTTTATATAAAACTATATATTTTTCCTCATTATTAGTTGAGGCCCCAATCCCCCAAGAAAATGTAGTTTATTTTAATCCTTTGGGATCAAAGATGGAAGTTCCCTCCACTGCACCTGCCACCCCTTCTCCTTCCTCAAGGTTAATCATAGGGATTGCACCTTGATTGTCTGAGGGACTAGTGTATTGTCCAAGACTTTGTTTGGTCACTTCTCCCTATTGATTTTTTCATTTCTCTCCAGAGCTTGATTCCTTGGTCGAGGACTTTATTATGCCACTCCCCACTGGTTATTCTTCATGGGAGTCATCACTATCTTTCTAGTTCCTTGCCTTCCATAATGACATGATGATATTCCCTCCATGAGGAGTACCCTACTCAAAAATGTCAAGATTCAAAATAGAATTTTAGAGAGGACACCATATAAGAGTTCCAATGTCCCTCCCTATAATCCACCACATACTTTGTAACGGATTTTTCCCGTTAGTCCTTGGTTGTCAACAAAATAATTGAGCTTCTCTATCTTAACAGATTTCTTTCTACTTGCTTGAACCAATCGGTTCTCATGTATGGAAGAGTTCTCATTCCTCTTGTGCACAAACACTATATGTTGAATGACTCATAACACTAGTCCTATAATCAACCAACCAAGTGTGTTGTAAAATGATTCCTAAGGATCAAAGGTGAGTCTCAATTCTAGTCACAAGAAAACAACACAAAATCTTAATAGTATCATCAAAACAACAAAATATATGTGAGTTCATTCAAAATGCCTCTCAAATGTTAAACTTATAAAATATAAGTCTAATAAAATGGTCTCCAACTTATCACAAAGGTGGGATCTTGGTGGTTCAATCAAGCCTAATCTAATTAACTCAGAATATGAAGATGATATATAAACAAGGACATCAACTCATACCAAGATTTATTGAAACATTATCATTACTAATCCATGCTTTAAAAACATAAAAAAAAAAAGGATAAAATCAATAATATATCACCACAAACACAACTCAGAGGGAAAATCATATTACCTCAAAATTACATGGTGTGAAAATGTAGATTTTCCAAAAGTTATCATGCTTTAATCTTATCTTAAAAATATCTTGATTGAGTTTATTTTGATTTACTCAATCGCCATATATTTTCTCAAAATCCAAGAAATCACTTCAATTTCATAAATTATAATATATAAATCACTTTTATTATATATTATAATAATGTATTATAATATATGTTAAACTAATATATTATTTATATATCTCCTCTCTTCGATATTGGACAGATTTGATTTTTTTGGACTACGGCTCGATACCCTGTGGACACATGGGGGATCTATGTCTCGATCCCTGCAATCACATGTTTTCAGTAACAAGACCGCAAGTCCAGGGCCTCATAATAGGGTATTATCCACCATTTTCTCACCCATTTTACTGTCAAAAGACATTTCTTTTTCTTTAAGAGGGTTATGTCAGTTGGGGAGAAGTCTATGAATCAGATTAGAAATTGAGTTGTTAGCGGTTAGGGTAGATCCTATGGCTACCTATGATGAAGAGGTAGATTACTGAACAGATCTAGGTGAGATGCTTCCCTGGATGGGAACAGCTGGCAGCACACCAACTCCCTCATCGATACAGCTATCGATGACGGTTCCCTCAGAAACTCAAAGTGATTTCTTCTCACAGTTTTTCGAGGTAACAAGTTTATTCCTTGGTTCAGCTTTGGGGTCATATTCGTGGCTTGGGAGGGAGTCTTGGGGCAGTGAGGTTTAGGTGTTGGAGGGTTTCACAAATTTTGGTCACGACTCTTTCTCAGATCCAAGCTATGGACCCCCTTCTCAGGCCTATGAAGGTTCTTTTTCTCCTGTCCATTGTGGCTTATTTTCTACATTGTCCCGGGATGCAGTCTCCTTGTCATTCCCAGATCCCATGGAGATTTCGAAGCCTTTCCAAAAGCTGGGGGAGTTGGTGGTTTACCCTCAGCTCTTGTCGGAAGTGACCTTTCAAGATCCAAACCTAGGGCTCGTGCACGCTCAGGCTTTGGGTCAAGAACCCACTATGAACTGCTACTTCCCATACACGGATCATGGTTTCTTTCCGGGTCAGACTTCCGGGGAATGGGAGGGAGGGTTTGTTCCCTCTAACTTGCATCCCTCCAACCTTAATGGATGGGATACAAGTATAGGTGGAGAACCAGGCTGAATTTCTTCCCTATATTTGGATCATGATTTTCAAGGAGTTCCAAGGCCGAGATCTAGGAAGAGGAAAAAATGCTTAGGGGCTTCCAAAGAAGACCCTAACAAATCTTCATCTTCGGCGTTGACTTTGGTGGGCACCCAATCCTCTAACCCGACAGCTCTCCTGACTTCTTAGACAAATGGACAGAATGTGTCGATGGGGGATGATTTGGCTATTGTTACGACCTTAGGAGACGAGGTGAGTACATACTCCAGCCTGGCGACAGCACCACAGCAACTAATCGAAAAAAAATTGGGTATGCAACTTTCTATCCTCCGTCCAGTAAATGGTAAGCTAAAAGCTTTCAATTTTCTTATAAGGGACTGTAACCCCTCTTTTCAAAACCTCCCCTTTCCAAATACTGCAACTCTAAAACCACATTTTACCTCTTCTCATCTTCCATATCCATTGTTGGTTGAATTCTCTCTCCGCTCGGGCTCTCCTCCTACTTCCTGGTCTTCTGAAGAACCCTCTTTTGAGGGCTTTGTGGATTCGATCATTCATTTCCAACTTTGTAACAGATCGATCTCCATTCCTACAGCAGACTCTAGGGGACTGGGCCCTAATCCAGAATCTTTGAAGACAAAAAAGGGTCGAGTTAGAACTTCACATATCTCCATAGCTCAATCTCGCGCACTCGTGGATATTGCTTCAGGCCGACAATAGTCTATTCTCTGGGATCTTAGAGCAGCAAAAGCCTCTGTAGGGGTTCCCCCATGAAACTCCTTTCTTTTAATTGCAGGGGTTTAGCGGGACCCCACAAAAAATATGCTTTGAAGAGGCGGGTATCCCTACACCAGCCTGATGTTGTTCTTTTTCAAGAAACTTCAGCAGATGAAGTCTCGGCCACCAAGACTCTATCTACTCTCTTCTCGGGATGGATTTTCCTGGGTTTGGATGCTCGAGGAAGGTCAGGAGGCCTAGTCATTGGATGGTGTTCTAGAAGTACAAATCTTTTAAACTCCTAGGATTTTGACTCTTATTTGGGGGTAGATGTCTAGGTGGAAGGACTTGTTTTGGAGGTCAAAATAATCAATACTTATGGGCCACATTCGGACAGGATTCCTTTCTAGGATTCTATGTTTAGAAGAGATATTTTGAAGGCGGAAAATCTAATAATTGGAGGAGAATTTAATTTCTCATTGGGGGAAGCTGAAAGTTGGGGTCCCTCGGCACACCCTGACCCTCAAGAAGAGTACTTCATCCATATTTTGTCTTCCAATCGCTTTATTGATATAACACCAAATAAGCTTCTTCCCACCTAGAGGAATATGAGGGTTGGGGATGCATGTGTCGCAAAATGATTAGACCATTTTTTTATCTCAAAATCTATGTCGATGCTTCCTTTCCAATTTCGTCAATGGATTGGGAGTGGTGGAGAATCAGATCATCCCCCGGTCTGGTTATTTTTTAAGGTGGTCCCCAAAAGTTAGCTTCCCCATTCAAATTCAATTCTACTTGGATAAAGGATGAAGGTTTTCAAAAGCTGGTTAAGTCAAATTGGATTCATTTACAGGATTCATATGGAACCTCGACTGCCATCCAATTTGTGACTAATCTAAAAAGAATAAAAAAACCAGTCATTCCTTGGGAAAAAACAAAACAAAAATAAGACGAGTGAGAACTCAAAAGTATCGAGGACAAGCTATATGTGATTTATCAAGACACAGAATCTGGGTTCTTCTCATAATCCTCCCAAGAAAACTTGAAGAGTCTTGAGGAAAGACTAGACAATTGATGGAAGATCAAGAAGGAACCTGGATGCTTAAAAGTCGCACAATATGGCTGGAGAATGGAGAAGAGCACACAAAATTCTTCCATGCCTATGCCAAGGGTCAGAAAGATGCCAACACAATTTGTAGCTTAAAGGACCAAGAGGGCAGATCAGTTACTTCTTTTGAGGGGCTAGAGAATATGGGGAAAATCCATTTTCAGTCTTTATTCAAAGCAAGCAGAAGAGCGAACATAGCTAACATCATAAAATTGGCTTTATACTTCCCTAGCTTTGTGAATGAGGAAGGTAACTGAGATCTCTTTGAAAAATTCACTGAAGTTGAACTAAAGGATACTTTTCAAAGCTTTCAAAAGGATAAAAGTCCAGGTCCAGATGGATGGTCAATTGATTTTTACTTGGGATTTTTTTATCTGATCGAAGGCGACATACTTAAGTTCATTGAGGAATCGAGAATAAATGGCAGAATAAATATCCCTCTCAAGACTACCTTTATAGCCCTCATTCCTAAGGTGGGTGATCCCCAGTCCTTTGATGACTTTAGACCTATCTCAATCTGCAATTGCATTTACAAAATTATAGCCAAAATCATAGCTCATAGGCTAAAGCCACTCCTTTCAGATTCCATCTCAAAAGATCAATTTGGATTTCTTGAAGGACATAAAATCCATGAAGCAATAGGAGTTTCTCAATAAGGGATTCATAGCCTAAAGACATCAAGAGAAAAAGGTAGAATTATTAATATTGATCTCTCAAAAGCATTCGATAGGGTAAATTGGTCTTACATCCATCTCCTACTCACTCATATCGGGTTTCAAGTTCCTTTTATTAAGTGGGCGATGGCATGTTTTACTTCGGTTTCATTTTTCATCCTTATTAATGGAGCAGCCTCTCCTTTCTTCATCTCTAAAAAAGGTTTGCGCCAAGGATGTCCACTCTCTCCACTCCTTTTCCTCCTAGTGTTTGAGGGTTTGAGTAGGGTTATTGATAATGCGGTAAGAACTGGGGATTTCTGAGGAATCTAAATAGCCTCTGGGTTGAGGATCATGCATATCTTATTTGTGGATGATGTCCTCATCTTTTGCAGTGGTTGGGTTTGGGATGCATAAGTTCTAGCAGAAATTATATCCCTTTTTCGTTCGGCTACAGGGATGCAAATAAATATCCAAAAATATGCCCTCTCCTTCTTAGAGATGAAAAGAAAGGAAGTGGATACATATCGAAGTCTCTTTCCTTTTATAGTCTAGGACATCTCGGGAGGCCTAAAATATTTGGGGTTTCATCTAAAGTCGAACAACTATCGCAAAGAAGACTGGAAATGGATGCTATCAAAATTGGAAAAAAGGTTAACTGGTTGGAGCTTCAGGTGGTTATCTAGAGAAGATAGACTCACTCTAACCAAAGTTGTTCTGGAATCCATTCCAGTCTATTGGATGTCACTAGCCTAGATTTCAAAGGGAGTGTTAGAAAAAATTAGAAGGTCTTGTTCCCGCTTTCTCTAGTCGGGTTCCGACGATAAGTTCACTCAGCCATGGGAAAAATGGGACCTTCTTGCATGGCCAAAATCTTTGAGAGGATGGGGACTCAAAAATTTATTTATGTTTTCCAAGGCTTTGGCGTCAAAAACTGGTTGGCGCCTTATTTCAGAAAACAATCTATGGTCACTGGTAGTTACTCAAAAATACATTTTACCGGATACAGTAGAAGACTGGATTCGATCTCCAAACAAGTCATTACGGAAATGCTAGATCTTTTGGAAAGATTTGATCTCCTCCTTTCCATTGGTAGGGAAAGGCCTAGTCTGGAAGGTAGGTAAAGGAAATCACTTTCGTATAGGTGTTGATCCCTGGCCTGGGACTGGAAACTCTCACATTCTACCAGAGGAATTAATTAATCAACTCCACAGGTAGAATATTTCCCTTCTCTCCCACCTCTCTGACCCGAACACAACTACCCTCTGGAATCAAGGATGGAAAAGTGTTTCTTATCTGGGGTTAATTGGAGCTTCAACAGCACTATTTGAAAAATATATCACAGCACTCCAGATATGCCATATTAGACTCTCGAACAAGGAGGATGAGTTGGTATGGAAAAAGGATCCATCAGGGTCTTACACCCCAAAACTCGGCTACATAGCCTTGACTATGGACCTTCTTCAGTAAAATCCTAGTTGGTGGTGGAGAGGATTATGGAAGTTAAAATCTCTGCAAAAAGTCAAAATCTTCTTATGGACGGCCCTAAATGAAAAAATTCCAACTTGGGAAAATCTGAGAAAGTGTTAGTTTGAAGGACCTAGCAGATGTCCTCTTTGTCAAAATGATAATGAAACTACATTTCATATGCTAATTTCCTATTCTTTTACAAAGAGAGTTTGGATTGAAACCTCTACAAGCCTCGGGAAAAATTGTATCTGGGGCGGAACCATTTTGGAAGAGGCTTGGATCCGTGATCCAAGGTTTAAGGAGTTAAAATACCTCCCCCTCATTATCAGTTGGGGCATTTGGTTGGCTTGGAACGCAGTGATTTTCATTGGCAAAGCCTCTGTTCCAGAGAGAATTGCAGCCCAGAGTCTGTCCATCATGTCACATTTCCCATAGTAAAAAGAAGGTCCAACTTTGCAACTGAAACAAACAGAGGCCATCAAAAATTCAAATCCTTGGGCATACTTCGATGGGGCCTCCAAGAATCACACTTGCAAGGGAGGAATAGTTCTTCATCTAGATGAAAACCACTTTTTTCATTTAAAATTGGTATTGGGACAAGGTACAAATAATTATGTAGAACTACTGACACTGAAACTACTACTTTTATTTACCAAAGAGAAGGAAATTCTTCACATCCGAATCTATGGTGATTCTATGAATGTCATCAACAGGGCAAGAAAGCATCAGTACTGTCACAATATTTTTGTTTTTCCTATTTTGGAGGACATCTATCGTTTGTTGGAGGAATTTGATTCAGTGGTTATCTCCCATGTCTACAGGAATAGGAACGTGCTAGCGAACGCCCTGTCAAAAAGCAGGACTGCAACTAACTCTTAGTCAGTGGCACATCACAGAGTATAAAGGAGAAGAAACACATGCTTTTTATCACCGACCTTTTATAGAGATTATGGGACAGACACAGGAATGAAGTTTTTTTTCTCTCCCTTATCATCACAGTTACATGATCGGCGCATTATGGTCACAGTGTGTTACTCATCATATGTTAATTTTTTGTTACAACAGTTGTAAGCAACATTCAGCAGATGATGTGTCACTACAGTGCAATTACTAGGCAGTTGCAAATAGATTATCAGCTTACATCTATGTTCTTTCTCGAAGCTCCTTCTACATGCACATATAATGCTATTTAATTTACAATCTATTTCCCACCTTGTTCTGGGTGATGTAATTTATAGGCTTTCAGTCTTACAAAGGAATGTTTGCTCTTAAAAAGCATCTTTTGTGACCACTTTTTGGGCTAGGGTCGAGGACCTATTTTTCTGTCCAAAATACACACAGGGGTGTGTTGTGCTCCTAGAAGCACCTACAAAATGTAATTTTGTCTCTCCAGATAAATAAAATTACAATCTATTATTTTTTAATATAAATTATAATCTATTAAAAAATAATAAAAAATTCTACCTTATAATCAATCAATCAATCAATCAATCAATCAATCAATCATTCATTCATTCATTCATTCATTCATTCATTCATTCATTCATTCATTCTTTCTTTCTTTCTTTCTTGTTTTCTTTTAATATAAATTATAATCTATTAAAAACTAATAAAAAAATCTACCTTATAATTATTATTATTATTATTATTATTTTCCTAAAAAAAAATTACCCCTTTTATTCATAAATTAAATAAAAATGATATGAATGATGTGTATATTGCATCTACATTATAATACTCTCTATCTATCGTGATAAAACGTATAGTTTCTTATAAAAATTAAATTATTCGTAAATTAAATAAAAATTATATTAATTATGTGTATATTGCATTTACATTATAGTCCTTTCTATATTGATTAAACATATGGCTTCATATAAAAAGCAAATAGTCTCTAAACCTAAGTTCGTATGGTTTCTTAAATACGTATAAACCAGATTGATAGGGAGACTAAAAATTATAATGCAAAAAAAAACAAATTACAATATATTTTAGCAAGTAAAAAAACAAATTACAATATATGTTAACAAGTAAAAAAAAAAAAAAATAGAACTAACCATTCTCATCAACAACAATATAAAATCAAAATCAGAATATGATTGAAGGGATGGTAGAGATACCATCTTTGATTTCCTCCATGATCAAAGTACCTTCCACTACTTATTGAGCTTTCTTTTATAGAGAAATCGCTTCCTCATCCATATTTCTCTCAAAATATGGGTGAAGTAAATGGTCTCAAAGGAATTTTTTACCTCTTTTAATTATTTTCCAATGGACTTAATGACTAAGTTGGGATGACTAAAATTATGAATATGTTTAACATTTTTTCTAGTGCATAATTTAAGAGAAAAATTATGACCATGAATTTAGCATAGTTATTGGTCCATTCCCCTAATCCAACTCTAAACTTGATGTATGAATTTCTGAGAAATACAAGTTTCCACTTGCACTATTAAATTATGGGGGCCTTGATTGAATCCATTAAAGAAACCCCATGTCTAGGATTTATCCATTACCAAATTCTCTATTTGTTTAGATCTCCATTGTTCGACAGGAACACTATAACTTGTAACAATAAATCTTATTTATGTGGAGAATTGAAAGATGGGAATGTGTTTGTCCTAAGAAATTTGAGTAGTTGGATCCCCCAAATGATTATGCAAGGTAGAGCCTTAAATTCCTTTAGTTTACTTTATGTTTTTCTTTTCTTTTCTTTTTTTTCTTCTTTTTTTCCAACCTCTGAGACTTTCTTCTATAATATCCCTTACCTAGGCATTTTTTTACCTATTTTAAGTGATAATCATGAGTCAAGATTTGTTGTGTATGAGGACATTTTATAAGTGAGAGATTGTTTCATCATTTCTTAATAAAATGTAAATCATGGAACCTTGTCTATTTCTCTTTTTCAAAACCTCTTGAGTCAGTGTCTTATTCTTAATGGCTAAACAATGTTATGAACTTGATGAGAACCCTCCAAAGTTCTTATTTTTTATAGGTCGCATTTATGGTTGTTTAAATTTACCCTCATTTTGAAAAGTGGTGCTACTAGTAGCACCCCTTTTTCGGGGGTTAAAATTACAACCTTTTGCAACCATGGCCTTAACAACCTTGCAATGTTGCTAATCAGAACCTTAAATTCAACCCCTAAATCAGAAAGTGGTGTTACCAAGAACACCCTTTTGGGGGGAGGCTAAAATTACAACTTGTTGGACACCATGGCCTTAACAATCGATATCATTACAACCAAAATCTTAAAGTCAACCCCTAAATTGAAAAGTGGTGGTATCAATAGCACACCCCCACCTTTTTCCAAGTTGAAATTGCAACTTTTTGGAAACCATGGCTTCATCAATCGAAGTGAAAAAAAGGGAGAAAAATGTAAAGAGCAAAGTTTTAAAAAAAGGAAAAAAAAATAAAACACGAATTTATTTTTAAAAATAAAACCCAAATTTTAATTGGAAAACATTTTTAAAAAATAAAGAGAAAATATAACAAAAATAAATGAAAAAAGAAAAAAAAAACATTTAAAAAAGAAAATAAGAAGAAGCAAAAAAAAATATATATATATATATATATATA
>JZKD02S0489614.1:528590-539538 GCA_000966675.3 Picea glauca
CATTGAGGTTCAATTATGGTTATCAACCTATCTTCTTGTTAACTCTCTTCTTGTTCATGGTTTGAAGCTCAACATCCTTGCACCATGTCAATGCTTATTTTACTCCCTTTTTACTTTGGCTTTCATTGCCTCTTACTTACACCTCCTCTTCCCCCATCTTCTCCCATTTATGCCTCCTTCTCTTAACCTCATTCTCCATGGCTTGGAGCTTGGATCAAGGATAAGGGAGAATACTACATTTGCACCTAGCAATCAAAAATGGAGGACCGACACAATACAAGCCAAAGCTTCCATACCTTCCATTTCAAGGGCACTTTGGGAATTCCTATTCTTTGTTTCGCTTTAACTTAAATCTAGTATTTTATTTTACTTTGTTTTCTTGCTAATAACATATCATTTCTTATTTCTTTGATATCTTATTATTTTCAAGTATTACCAGTCATTCAACTCACTTAGTTGAAACTGGAAAAAACCCTAGCGCATGCCCCTTCTATTTGATATGCGATCTTCCATGGATTTAGTCTTTGTATGGGGGATCTCAACCCCCTTCGAATGTAAAAGCATTGACCTTCAAATTTATGGTCTCTTTGTTCGAAAAACCTTATAAAACCCATCCATCCAAATTTGTAAAGTGAGTGGATAAAATCCCTAAAGTAAACTTTTCCCCCTATCGCATCAAGGCACAAGTCTCTTGCCCTATAAAAAAGGGACCTTATTGGTCAATTCATATGGATTTGGCCCTCTCCTCAGGCCATGGAAATTTGGCTACAAAAAAACTGGAAGGTGTTGATGAAAGGAACAATGAGTCATTTTTTATGTGGAAGAGGCTTCTATGCCAGTTCAAGTCCAAGGAGTTTAGAGGCCTAATTTTCAAAAATGAGCCTTATTTCTTTGGCTCCCAAGGCATGTATGTATCTAGGATCTGAGACAAGATATTGGAAACTCAAACATTGATAGATAAGTCCCTTGGTGGGGGAATAAAACCTAATAGAACCCCTAGAAGTAGCATGCCTCGGAGAGGTGGTGGACCAAAACCCTTATCTAAATAATGATATTTGTCCCCTGGAATTGTAGAGGACTAGGTAGTAGAATTAAACAAGTGTCCTTAAGATATTTTATAAGAGCAGAAAAGTATGTCATTCTTCTTCTCCGAAAGACTAAAATGGAGGATAGTGAAGATTTGGAGACAAGAAAAAAATAATGGTGTGTAAGCGAAGGAGTAGAAATTAGTTCAAGGGGATCCTCAGGAGGGTTGTGCACCCTCTGGAATAAGCAAGAGTGGAATTTGGAAATTTCCTTCCAAACTCAGCATTGGATATAACAAGTCTCTCACATCATTAATCTAGTAAGATAATTAATGTCTTTAACTTGTATATGCATGACAAACCTATATGGAAAAAGAATATTGTTGGAGGTCACTTTTAAATCTGAAGGAGTCAGAGCACGCTAGAAATAGCATCTTGGTCGAGGACTTCAACATCGTTCTACATAATAAGGGAAAGTGTGGGGGCACCATAGTTAGGGTCTAGCTTCGAGAAAAGATTGAATATTTGATTAGTGAATGGGATATAGTAGACATCAATCCATACAAAGGAAAATACATGTGGACAAATCGAAGGACATGCTCTAGACAAATAATCTATGTTGGTTGTGGAGCCTGATTATCTTCCTTATTCAAAGGTCTTTGTTTTCAGCCGTGTTTATACCCCATGAAGACTTTACACCCCGAAAGAATGTACACTCCTCCACGCAGAGGAGTGCATGGGGGATTGCCCCTCCTATGGGATTCGGGGGCAAGTAGGTCCCCATTGGGGGTTCGGGGGAAAGTGGGTCCCCAGTGGGGGTTCAGGGGCGAAACCCCCAAAGGAAAATTTTCCTTGAAAATGTAAATTGTAATTTCATAGTAAATTTGGACCGTTCATTATAAGGTCGCAAATCTAACAGCAAAAGTTATGTTAGGATTTTTTTCCCTAGAAGGAAACCCTCTTTTATGAGGGAAATGTATTGCGGCTATGTATCATTGTGAATATTGTATTCTGAGTGAGGAGATTGTGAGAGAAAGAAGAGGAAGTTACATCGGGTGTGTTGTAGGTTGTATCCCTTCACTTGTTGGATAATAAAAAGGAAGTACCTGGCAATTTCTCTAGTGGACGTAGCCCACACTGGGTGAACCACATATATCTATGTCTCTATTGTAATGTGTATCTTAAGTGTTTTATTTCTGCATTTGTTTTTATTTTATTGTTGTGCGATCTTGTTTTACTAACAACCTCTAAACTAGATAGATTTATAGTGCAAAGTGACTTTCTCCTTCGAGACTTCATAATAAAATCAAGGATTATTGTGTCGACAACCTCTGACCACAAGCTAATTTTCCTTCATTTTCAAAACTCTCCAAACTTTGGGCCCCTCCCTTTTATATTTAATCCTCTCTAGCTCCAAGATCGGGAAATTTTGGAAAAAAAATTGTAGCGGCCTAGAGGGTATGGATCTTAGGCTCCCCTATCTCGATTTCAAAACATAAACTAAAATCAATTAAAAGAGTTTTCAAAGAATGGGAAAAAACTCCATATTATTCCCCATCAAGTGAGAAAGAAATGTTGAAAGTTCAGCTAGAGGAGACCCAAAGTAAGATGGAGAATTTAGAGATCACTATAGATATCCAAGCAATTGAATGGAAAATTCAACAAAAACTACAAAATACCATCTGGAATGAAGAAGAGACAGGGAGATTGAAATCAAGAAGTCCTTGGCTAAAAGCGGGGGACCGAAACACAAAATGATTTCACAAGCAAGCTAAAGCTTGTTTGGTATGGAATAATCTGAAATAAATCTTTCAAGATGATGGTACCAAAATCGTAGACTTTCAAGAGATGAAGAGGGTGACTTAGTCTCATTTTGGGAAGCTTTTTACTAAGCAAGATGAGGTGTATCTAGAGGATTTATAAGCTATGTTGGAAAACATTCCAACATGTGTATCAAAGGAGGAAAGTGCAGTGCTAGTGAAACCAATTGAGGAGGAGGAGATATACAATGTTATTTGGGAGTTACAACCTAATAAGGCCCCCGGTCTTGATCAGTTCTCAATATCCTTTTATAGATTATTTTGTAACCTGATTAAAATAGATCTAAAAAGAATGTTGGAATGCATGTAAAAGGCTAGTAAACTTGGAGGTAATACTAAATCCTTGGTCCTTGCATTAATTCCAAAAGAAGCTAAACCTTATTCCTTTTCAAAGGTTCAGCCCATTTCCCTTTGCAATTTGTCTAATAAAATGATGATGAAAATCATAGTAGCCAAAACAAAAAAATTGTTTCACAAGATCATCTCAAAAAATCGAGGGCTTATGCAACACAAACAAAGAGCTGACAACAAAATTTTGGTTCAAGAAGCCATCCACTCGAGCAAAAAGAACAAGGAGAAAGGAATGATAACAAAGATGAATATGGAAAATGCCTTTGATCGGGTAAGGCATTCTTTCTTGTTTGATGTCATGAGAAAAATTGGATTTTGTCGTTCTTTCATCAAATGGGTATCCTCTTGCATAAGTACTTCTTGGATTGGTCCCCTTGTCAATGGGTAACCTACTTCCTTATTTTGGGAAACCCTAGGCTTGAGGCAAGGCTACCCCCTATCTCCAATGTTTTACATTAACATGGCAGACTCCTTGAGCAGGAAATTGGAGGCAGAAAGATCTGCCAAAAATCTTCCAAGTATTAAAATTGCTCAGGGAGCCAAATGTTTGAATCACTCCCAATTTGTTGATGATACACTTTTATTAAGAGGAGCCTCAATTATAATAATGACCAGACTTAAAAGGGTACTGAAAATATTCACAAGTGTTTCAAGAGATTTGATAAATCACCAAAAACATTGAGTTTTAGGATGGAATGTCAATATTTAGGAGATACATACAATTTCCAAAATATTACAATTCTCATTTGCTTAAAACTAGACTTCCTTTGAGTGTCTGGGGATGTCCATATCACTACAAAATACCTCATCTTGGGTCTAGCAAAGTGTCCTTGAAAATATTCAAAGAAAATTTATCTAGTGGGGATTGTAATTGCTTAACCTAGCAGGAAGATTGATTTTGATCAAGTTTGTTCTCACAACCCTCTGAGTTTTTCAATGTTCGACCATTTGCCTCTAGTGGGGGTCATGTAGCAAATAGTGAAAGAGATAAGAAAGTTCATGTGGCAAGAGGGTAAGTAGAATTCCAAAAAATTTCACTTAATAAATTGGAAAGTGGTCAGATCACTAAAATATAGAGGGGGGGCAGGGATTAAATACCTGTTAATCATGAATGTGGCAATGGGATCCAAGCTCATTTGGAGATTAATTACAAGTAAACTTGAATGGTGTAAGAAAATATTGTAGAAAAAATACCTCTAGGGAACCAAAAAGCGATGCACTGAAATATTAGAGGAGAATCCAAAAGGATCCCACATTTGGAAATTAATGAAATATGTAGCCCCCTTAATCCAAGATAGGTTCACTTGGGTTCCATTCAATGGTAAGGACATATCAATCTGGTAGGATAATATCATGGGAAAAAAGAATCTTTCTAATAAAGTATAAGTGCTTCCTTTAAAGACTAGATGGATGGTGAAAATCTCAAAACGTTGTTTGATATCTCAAAGTGGTCATCAATCGCAGGTCGATGGCTAAGATGGAATTTGGGAAACCCCCCTTCGCATCTCCTTTCCTTGATTCTCAATCTTACACATGAGCTAAGTGGTTGCACACCTTGGGACGGTTCTATCAAGGAATAAAGAGGGTGGGGAAATGTTGAACAATGAATACAGTGTGAGAGGAGGATATTCAAATAAGATTTAGTCTCTTCCTCTACCCCCCTCAATCCCCAACTTGGAAGCACATCTGGCATGGCGACAAACTCCCAAAGGTCAATATCTTTTGTTATATCATGGTACAAGGTAAACTCCTCACAACAAATAATTTACATAAGAGATGAATTCAGTGTCCAACCAGGTGCGCTCTTTATATCTCAGCAAAAGAAACTATACATCAATTTTTTTTAATGTTAGTATACAAAGTAGGCTTGAATATTTTTGTTTGTAAGCCTCAACCATTAGGTGAGAAAACCTTCATCATGGAGAAAGATGTTAATCATATGCAAAAAGGCCTATTGGGGATTGTTTAAGAACAAAAGAGCCTTGGAGAGAATCTGGATAGCACTCCCAAAATATATATGTTGGAAGGTGTGGTTAGCCAAGAATAATATTATCTTTAATTAAAAATTGGAAAAACCTCCTATGATAGCAGTCGAAGGCCAAAGGTCTCATGGCATAATACTTCAATCTAAGGATAAAAGATAATTGCAATCCTTGGAAAGGTATTAGGAAGCCTAGTTAAATCAATTCTAGAAACAATAGCCCCTTCCTACTCCCCTTATCTCCAAAGTCACTAAACGCTATCAAAGGCAAATCCGTTTGGGTGAACAGAAATTCCTTGAATGAAGAATAAATCAAAAGACATGTTTCTTGTTTTTTTTTATGAAGCTTCCAAGAGGAATCCAAAGGTGATAGGTGCAAGGAGGATACTATATCATCCCAAAAGAAATAATGTAGCTACATATGTGTGGGGCCCAAGAAAATCCACTAATAACTAGGCGGAAGCATACACTCTATTCCAAGGCATTCTTGTCACCAAAGAAGCCAAAATCAAAGAGATAAAGGCCATCACAGATTCTATGGTGATCATTAAATCGATGTTGGGAACAATCACTACATTGGATTGCAAGCTTTTAGTGACCATAGCTCAAATAAAAAAAGAGTTAGACTTCTTCTCTGCAATTTCATTCTCGCATGTGAAAAGAAACTTGAATTCGTTCGTGGATGAATGGGCCAACAAGGCTCTAGAACTAAGCCATGAAGTCATTTTAAAAAATGGGGGTCACCATAGTTGTTTCATCCAATAGCATTTTATATGGATTGGTGCAATAAACGACAGGAATTAATCTCCCGCATGGACCAGGAGACAACACATCACCCTAAGAAATTTGGAAAGGGCGACTGGAGGACACCCTGAATTACCTTCATCGTGTGCACATTCATCTCCGCCATGGGTGATGAAGATTTCGAATTGAATTTCCTCAAGGGTTGTGCAATAATGGAGAAATCGGCATAGCGAATTGGATGCACAAGCGGTCTGATCTTGGGGGTGACCAATACCCAAGTAAGTGCTCCCTCTGTCCTCGAGATATCAGTCAACTCTATCTACATTCTATTAACCAAAATTCTTGATTGGAAAAGGAATTTGATTGCTAGTCTGGAAGTCGACGTTAGCAGCAGGGATATTTCAGTTTGGATCTCCTTTTCTTTCAAGGAGCTTCTACTTCAGTTATGTGTTAGTTTGGTTCTATATTCATTAAAGGTCTCTCTCGGGTCTGTTCCTTTGGAAATTTTTGTTAATGGTTTGTGCCTTGGACTTCAGTTTGGAATATTGGTATGCTCGTATAGCAAATTGGGGATTTGGTGCTTTCTTTATAGGGATATAGACTTGGCTCTTAGGGCAGGAGTCCTTCAAGCAGTTTGCTTCGTCTCTTTTTATATTTGACTCTAACTCTCTTTTTGCTCTTCACCGATCTTGAATCTGTTGGAGCCCATAGAATTCTTGATTGTCAACTTGTCATAGAGTCTTGTAGAGTAGTCAATTTGTGTAGAGATCCCATCTCTGTACTTGGAATTTCTTGTTTGGATGAACCAATGGAAAATACAAGAATGAACAACAGGTATATTCAAAAATTCAAGGGAATCCTAAGGAGGCACAAAGAGATCATTCACTCCAATAGGATTTCATATGACATAGAAAGTCCAGGAAGTTTAACATCATTCTATCTCTCGACATGCCACTATTATGGGTCTGTTAGTTCATCAAAAGAGGAGAATGGACATTCTCAAAGCAGAATGTAACATGGGGTAACATGTTGCACCAATGGAAAGTCTCAAATAAAAGGAGGACGCCTCAATGGTGCAAAGGATAGAAGAGGAGGCATTGGTCATTCATTCTAGTGTAAAAAGATCTGCGGTTTGTGGTAAGTTCAGGGTTGGCATAGTAGGACAAATTGCACTAGTTGAGTGAGAAGAAGAAGAAAAGACACGTGGGAGGCAAGTTTGCAAATGCTTCAAGGGGTTGGATTGACAATTTTTGTAGGTAGTTATGCATTGTGTAATTGTAGTATGTCATTGAACCACAAGTAGTTGGTTGCATTCCTCTATTGTACATTGTAACATTCTTCATATAAATAAAGTTAAGGCATTCTCCTTGGGTGCCACCTATACTTTTGTATTGTGGTTACTTTACTTGGATGAATGTTATGTTCCTTGTTTTTCTTTATGTTGGCTAAATATAAGTACTTCTATGATGTTTTAAGGTTGTGGTTGGACATGTCCCTATTGTTGAGTGAACTTGGTTGTGCATTTAACATATTATAACTTAAGGTGAAGTTATGGGCATGCCTTAAGTGAAGAGGCATAGTCTGGTTATAGTAACAATAGGTTGGTCAAGCCATTGTGACTGAGGCAAGGCAGTGTCGCAAGACCAAAGATGATGAAAAGAAAATTCAAGCAAGACTCTTAGGTCTGTGACAGGTGGTATTAAAACTCAACTTCTCCAAGAAGTTGGTTTAGAGACTTGTTGGCCGCTCTTCACCATGTTTCAAATGGAAACAATGGGTTGAGAGGGTGGTATGACCAGTTTGAGACAACTTTGTGATCATCTTTCAGCAAGGAAGTTGCTTGGGAGGCTTGGGTGCTCATTGAGGCAGCATCTAGTAGCACAGGTGTTGGACTGACCCCTCTTTCAATAGTTGTCTAGAATAGTGTGAGCAATCATTGGAGATTGGATGAAGGTGGAGGATGATATCGAGTTGTTGTCAATCATAGTTGATCTAGGAGCAACTTGGCCAGGTGTCCAATTGCACCTTAGAGTGCATTTCAGCCAAGTTAAGATGTATGCAACAGTCATAGAGGACACACTTTGGAGTATCTTGGGTTCAAATGCAATTGGGACTAGGCATTCCCCCACAAACCTTTTGAAGATGGCATTGCATGGTACCCATTGGCATGCCACTTCAGAGAGAGGTAAAACTCATGTTTCTTCTTGTTGTAGTTCATTTCCTTTAAAAAGTTGTGCACAACAAGCTTATGTGGCAAATGGAAGAGAGAATCCCTTCTTGGAGGAGTCTTTGCAGAAAATAAGTGCCTTGGCTAGAAACTAAGGGCAAAATCTCAATCAACTTTGTTATGTGGATCTAATCATCAATGGAAAGATAGTATATGCATTGGTGGATTATGGTGCCTCACACAACTTCTTGAAGGAGTTGGTAAGTGAACTTGGACTTAGAGTTGAATCGTGTGATGCTTCAATCAAAGCAATCAATTCTAAGGATAATGCAACAATTGGGGTTGCATCTATAGTTCACATACAACCAGACAAATTGAAGGGCCATGCAAACTTCACAAAATTGCAAATGGATCCCACAAAGATAAGGGAAATTGAGGATTGGGAGAACCTGAGAACAATTCATGAGGTAAGTAGTTTCGTTGATTTGACTAATTACTATCACATATTTGTTGATGGTTATTATAAGATTTCGACACCACTCAATGATTTGTTGAAGAAGAACAAACCATCAAATTGGGTAAAGAAGTGCCAAGAAACATTATGCAAACTAAAGCACAAACTTGTGTCATCACCTATGTTGAAATTGGCAAAACTTTGAGCAATCATTTAAAGTGTAGACAAATGCTTCAAATTTTGCCATTGGAAAAGTTTTTTCACAAGGTCACCCAATGGCCTATGAGAGCAAAAAGCTACATGATTGTGAACAAAGGTACCCATCCTTAGAAACATGAGGCAAGACATAAAAGAATATGTCTAGATTTGTCTTATGTTACAACAAGTGACAAGGCAAACACCAAAACATTGGTCAATCCACTATAGCCTTTGTTGATTCCAAAGATACCTTAGGCAAGTGTCTCTATGGACTTCATCACCCAACTTTTGAGCTCACAAGAGTATAATGAGATTATGGTAGTAGTTGACTAATTTTCCAAGTATGCAATCTTCATGTCAATGAAAGTGCCTTGTGCAATGATAGAAATTGTAAAGTTGTTCTTTAAAAATGTTGTGAAGTACTAGGGTCTCCCATTGAGCTATGTTAGATAGAGATAAAAAGTTCACAATGCAATTTTGGATAAAGTTGTTCAAGCTTATTGAAACCAAGCTACTGATGAATTCAAGTTATCATCCTCATAAAAATGGGCAAACAAAACATATCAATGGCCTTCCAAAAATGACCTAAGGCATCTTGTTTATGCAAGCCAATCTAACTAGCTAGAGTTGTTGGATGCAACCCAATTCAATAACAACATGCAAAAGAGTTACAACTTACTACAACCCATTTTAGTTGGCAAATGTACATCAACTATTAACACACCACACAATGTTGCAAGGCTTTAACTAATAAAATGCTTACTTTGGGGAAATTTACAAGAAAAAACAAAAAGATGGGCCTAGTAGATGCTTTTTTTTTATAGCAAGTGATGAAATGACACATTTGGTCATTCAATTTGCCCATTTGAAAAACAATTCCTTTGGGTTGAGATCGTTTTGACATTATACAATGATGGATTCTTATGTGTTATGAAATGACACATTTGCTCATTCAATTTGCCCATTTGAAAAACAATTATTTTGAGTTGAGATCTTTTTAACATTATACAATAATTGATTCTGATTCTTATGTTTTATGAAATGACACATTTGCTCATTCAATTTCACCATTTGAAAAACAGCTCTTTTGGGTTGAGATCTTCTTGACCTTATAAAATGACTGATTCTGATTCTTATGTGTTGAAGCCTTTATAATATGAATTCATGTTAACATTATACAATGATTGATTCTGATTCTCTTTGTAATATGAATTCATGTTAACATTATACAATGATTGATTCTGATTCTCTTTGTAATATGAATTCATGTTAACATTATACAATGATTGATTCTGATTCTTATGTGTGTTGAATTGATTCTGATTCCTATGCGTTGAAGCCTTTGTAATATGAACTCATGTTGACATTATACAATGATTGATTCTGATTCTTATGTGTTGAAGCCTTTGTAATATGAACTCATGTTGACATTATACAATGATTGATTCTGATTCTTATGTGTTGAAGCCTTTGTAATATGAATTCATGTTGACATCATACAATGATTGATTCTGATTCTTATTTGCTAAAACCTTTGTAATACAAATTCATGTTCAATTATTATTGATCTAAAATTTTTACAATATTCAAATACCTATTACAATTGGTAAGGTAAGGTAAAACCTATAGAAGTTATTTTCAAACCTATAGAAGTTATTTAACATAATTTTGATCGGTTTTTCTAAAATAAAAGTTATTTTAATATATTTTGGTAGATCTTTCTAAGATAATAATATATAACTATATATGATAATAAGATATAACAACCTAAAAGATAAATACAGTCCCAATTTTTAATAATCAATGATCTTAAGCATATATGAATGTAATTTCTAAATGTTACTAAAATGAAATTACAATTTTGGATTAATCCTCTTTAAACAATATAGTAATCATCCACCCAACCACAAAAGGAGTCTTTCACCAATTTTTTTATTATAAAATACAAAACCAATTCCAATCAAGGGATCTTAGTTTATGCCAAAATGCAAGTCTTTTTATAAAGCTTTGGCACCTTAGCTACAATTTACACACTAGCAATTGTGAAAGTTTGGGTTTGCTTAAGTAGTTTATTGCGAGTATTATGTAACTCGATGATCCAAAATTTTACTAGAGATAGAATTAAAAATTGGAAAATCACTGTGAGTCAACCAATTAACCATAACAAAGTCAAAAACTTTTATTCTGTCAAACAAAAATAGTCAAAAT
>JZKD02S0489614.1:539829-550582 GCA_000966675.3 Picea glauca
GTTTCCACGCTCTTCTTGTGCTTCTTCTTGCCCTTCTTATCACCGCCTTCCTTCGGCAGTTTCTTGCCGGCCTTAGGAGGAGCGGGCTTCTTCTCTGCGGCGGGGGATTTCTCTGCGACGGGCTTCTTCTCAGCGGGTTTCTTCTCTGCCTTGGGAGCCATTGCCTGAGTTCGAATCACACGCGTATACAACTTTTGCTTTCTTTGACGGAACTATCGATACAGATTAATGCTCATTGTTGGAATAAGTCCGTATATTTATCGCAAGAAAAGTCTGCCCTCCTATTGCTTGGTTGAATACGGCACGGATCATGAACTCCTTTTAGTGTTGACCGTAGATTGGGTTATTTTAATCGACGGCTGAAATGAGGTAGGTGTTTCAGCCGCATATGCACGAAGTGCGAAAACAAAATATGGTCAAAGGGTCAAAAAGAAGAGTAAGGGCATGCCCCATTAGATTTCAAGGGTAAAAATCCCTCCAAAGACCCAACTTTAAAGAGGTTAAATGACACATAACTAAAAAAATCTTAATATGATTACGACGAAGGTGTTCTTATAAGGGAGAGGCTCTTTCCCTTAGGTACAAAAATGGCTATATTCAATATGAGAGAAGGCACGACCCATTGAGGTACAATCCTACCATGAGTCCTCACCTTTTTATCTTTCAATAGTAAGTAACACTGGCAAGTAAGTAAAACTGGTTGATTGAATTGTTTCAAGAACTTTTTGACAAAAAAGAATTCACTGGTGCTTTACTTGCAACTCCAGCCATCCATTAACTCATAGTTTTAAGGAGTAGGTTTCACTGTTAGAAGTAGATCGCACTGTTTCTCTGTTGAAGAACTCTTTGACAAAAAAGAGTTCCCTGGTGCTTTACTTGTCCTTTGTTAAGTAGGGGAGCTATGAGTCATTCTATCATTGGACTTTTGCTTGGTTTTTTAGTTTCTTGGAACCCCCGCTTTTCTCAGTCTCTGAAACTATGATATGGGCCCACCTATACGGAGATAGTGGTCACTTGTTTTCTCCTCAGACATTTTACGTATTGTCAGTTCTTACAGTCTCTCTAACTGTATGCTTACTTGAAGAAGTTTTTCTCCCCTAGTGGACTTAGAAGATTCCATTATGGAGTTTGCGGGCTCGGATCCCACTGAAGGGGGGAGCGGGGACCCATGGGACCACCTAGATGTCTTGGCATCGATAGATGAGCTTTGTAGCAACCACTACCAGAGAACACACCATACTAATACCCACAAGAAACCTGCTACCGGAGCTTTTCCCTTTACTCCTCCCACACCTTCTCAAAGTCATCAGCTACTAAACTCTGCTACTGGAGGAACTAAGTTGTAGTCTAAACAGAAGGGAGCACAAACGACTCTCAGCCAGAAGGGAAGGAAGTTAGGAGGGGATGCCCATCTGGAGGGTAGTCAACTTGGCGGACCTTCTACTTATCACAAGAGCATCACTGCCAAGAGGATGCATAGAGTCTGGAAGTCGAAACAAAAACACCCCAGACTTGTGCTTGGGATGGACGTAGGACTCTCTGAAGCTTGCAATCTAGCTCTTTGTGCCTCAGTTGGGAGGCTAGCTTATAAGGATAAATGTATCCAGAGACTGCAGGAATGGATAACAGCCAAGTGGAAACATGTTCTAGGCTACGTCCCAAAGGTTCATATACTCCAAAAAGGGTGGCTAGGCTTTATTTTTAAGAAACCTTACGACACAGTTGGCATTCTGGATAAGTTATGGGCTTATGGGGGAGGGAGCCTAATGCTTAAGAGATGGAGGATCGGCTTCAACCCATCTACGAAATACTTCAACTACAGACACATCTGGGTCCTCCTACCGGGCCTCCCTCTTCATCTTTGGAACCAGCAAGCGCTTGAGCTCATTGGAACCTCGTTAGGACGTTTCCTAAGGGTGGATACACTCTCTCTTGTCGCTTTAGATAAAAGAATGGCAAAGGTCTTAGTGGAAATAGACATCCACGTTGGGCTGCCGGAAATTTTGGAGATAGAATGGAGGGGCATTCTCATTGCTCAGCACCTAGATTATCTAGGAATCCCTTTTTGGTGCTCATATTGTCGAAGGACAGGCCATTTGAAAAGCGACTGCTCACAGTTTCCCCCTATTGTGTCTGAGGAGGACCCATCGGAGGAGATTGGTTTTGATGGTTACAATACACAGCCAGACCTGATGGGAGCGGAGGCTCTTCATCAGAGGAGGGAAGAAAGCTCAGAACCAACTTATGACTCACTTGTAAGTAAGCTTAAACTCTTATGCCCCTCTCTATACAATACTCTCTTTGCATGGGAAAGGCTTAATATTGACTCGTTGGCAACTAACATCCTGAACCCTGAGCTTTTAGGGCCTGAAACTATGGAGTTTGACTCCCCATTACTCTCCTCCCCTTCACCTCCTAGACCTGTTCCCCCGAGCGCCTTTGATACAACCTGGGTACCAGATGACTCGGCACCCCCAAGCCCCATGCGAAGAGCACGACTCCACCACACTTCCAGACTGTGTTGAGTCGTCTTACTCATAACATGAACTGGGCAACTTGCTTTCTTCTCTCACTCCAGCCTCCACCTCTCCATTTGGCTCCTTTCCCATCCCCACTTACCATGGTAAGACTCTTATTCAACCCACTATCCATCAAAGTGACATTCCATCTTCATCGGGAATGAGAAAGGCAATTGAGATTGATCCCTCTTGGTCTCGGGGTTTAGGTTTGGAGCTTTCGCCACTAAAAACTCGTAGTGCGTGTAAAAAGGCAGACTCATAGGCTTCGAGTTCGGCATCACAATCTACTGTTATTGATCTAGGGGTGCTTAGAGGATTAAAATCCCTTGCCCGGGCTAAGTCATGATCCTCCTATCCATCAATATTAGAGGGATAGGAGGACCCCTGAAACTTGCCTCCATGCGACAACTCCTTGAGAAGACACGACCATCTGTAATTTTTCTCCAAGAAACACTGGTGGATGCGGCGACAGCTAAAAAAATTTTGTACACTCTTCAACCTGATTGGATGGTCTGCGCGGCAAGCTCAGTAGGAAAATCGGGAGGACTCCTGGCCTCTTGGGATCCTACCTTTTTTTATTTAACACCTGTGCTATGTCCAGGGGGGGTTTTATTGACTGGTACTTGCTTAGAACTGAAGACAAAGATGACCTTACTGAACACCTATGGACTGTGCACTGATCGAAGATCTTTCTGGGAGAGACTTGACCTTTTAGGCCTCTTGGCGGTAAAAGACCTCATACTAGCGGGAGACTTGAACCTTACGACTAGTTCCAAGGAGATTTGGGGAGAAAAGGCCAAGGCAGATCCACTCTTGAATTTTTTCAAGCAACTTTTCTCCAAAAACACTTTAGTGGATTTGGAGTCGGCGGAGGTGTTGCCTACTTAGAGAAATGGGAGATCGGGATCAATCGGCATTGCTAAGAGACTAGACAGGTTCTTGGTGGCAGAAGGCCTGATTTCGCCTACGTGCAGAATACGAGCTTGGGTTGACCTACCATATCTCTCCAATCATGCCCCTACCTACCTACAATTAGGAGAAGGAAGATTTGGGGCAAAATACCCATTCAAGTTTAACCCTGCATGGCTGAGGGAGGAAACTTTTGATCAGCTAGTAAGATCGGTGTGGACTAATACCTCCCTTACGGTACAAGGGGACGCTTAGGGCAATCTGGAGAGAAAACTAACTCGCTTAAAAGCCAACACTATAAACTAGTTAAAAGAAAAAAAGATCAAGGAACAAGCAGAGTTGAGTAGATTAGATTGTGACTTGGAGGAACTACACCGGCTAAAGGCACAAGATGCCCGACTTGACGAAATTGAATACAAAGTGAAATTTTTAAAGGAAGCACGCAATAAAATCCCCCGAGAGGAAGAAGAAAGGTGGCAGTTGAAGAGCAGAGCGTTATGGATTTCTAGCGGAGATAAAAATACGCGTTTCTTCCACCGATTTGCCAGTCATCGCAGGAATAAAAAATATTTGTGGGAAATTGAGGATGAGGAAGGGAGGCTTCACCAAAAAACAGAAGACATCAAACAAGCGTCTTTTAATCACTTCAAATCTTTTTATCAGGAAGCGAACGCATCCCACCTAAATGCTCAGATTGAAACAACCAGACTCTTCTCAAGAATGGTAACAGATGAGGAGGTAAGAGCCCTGGAAACTCCCTGCTCAAAGGAGGAGATCTTAGAGGTGATCAAAGGCTTCACAAAATAAAAAAGCCTGGGTCCCGATGGGTGGTCTATCGAACTATACCTCCATTACTTTGATTTAATGGGACAAGACTTGTTGGACGTCGTGGAGGATTCGAGAACCAGAGGGATTGTAAAAAAACAACTAAATAACACTTTTATTGTTTTGATCCCAAAAACAAATCACCCCCGACAGTTTGCGAACTTTCGCCCTATTTCTCTTTGAAATCTCTGCTACAAGATTATTTCCAAGATCATAGCCATAAGGATCTGTCCCATCCTCTCCCAGGCACTTTCAAACGAACAACTAGGTTTCCTAAAAGGGAGACAAATTCTCGATGCTATTGGAACCGCACGGGAGACTTGCATTCACAGTATAAAGACTAAAAAACTTCAAGCCATCTTCCTAAAATTGGACCTCAAAAAGGCATTTGATTGTATCAACTGGAATTTTGTGTGCCTCATCCTACTGCGGTGCGATTTTGGGGTGGCCACCACAAATTGGGTGATGGGCTATATTTCCTCGGCCATCTTTGTAGTATTGGTCAACGAGGAAGCAACCAAAGTCTTCCATTGTGAAAGAGGGCTTCGACAGGGCTGCCCCCTGTCGCCCCTTCTTTTCATTCTGGCCTTGGAGAGTCTTAGTATTTTGCTGAAAAAAAGTCAAGCAGAAGGTATCCTGACCGGGATTAGAGTTTCGAGACTGATAAAGATATTGCATCTACTCTTTGTGGATGACGCGATCATCGCGACCACTGCAAACTTGTCTAAATGCACTGAGATACACAAAATTATTAATATTTTCTGCATTGTTTCAGGTTTGAAGATCAACTACCAATAGTCAACTTTCTTGGCCACGAGAGCTCGGGACAAGACCCTGACTGAACTAAAATTGTTGTTTGGCATTGACACTCTAGATCTAGCGGAAGGGTTCAGCTACCTAGGGTTCCACATTAAACCAACCAGCTATACTGCAAAGGATTGGAGATGGTTGATCGAAAAATTCAAACATAGAATCCTTCACTGGTGTAATAGAATGTTAACGCTGGGAGGCAGATACATTTTAATCAAGGCAGTCCTGGAAAGCCTACATGTGTACTAGATAGCCCTTGCACACATTCCTCTATGTGTTCTAAAGAATCTTCGGCAACTGATTTTCGCCTTTCTTTGGTCTGGCAGCAAGCAGAACATGAGCTATCATCTCTGCAGGTGGGAGGTGGTTTTGAAACCCAAATCATTGGGAGGGTGGGGCCTAAGGAACTTGCATATCTTTTACAGGGCGTTATCGACGAACACACTACGGAGAGTTCTGATGGTTCCAGACCTATGGAACAAGGTAGTACAAGATAAATACCTCCCTCGTGAACAACCTCACGTTTGGCTCAGATCGGCCTCGACATCTCCCCTGAGAGGCTCACAGACGTGGAAACACCTCTTAAAATCGCTCCCAATCATACTTCAGTGGATTGCGTGGATTCTCGGCACCGGAACGTCGATCAATCTTGGACGGGACACCATTCTAGGAATGGGCAACAATTCCATGCTTTCTCCTTCGCTTCTGAATCGATTACACAGTAAAGGATTTTATTTTTTGCATCAAGTAAAAAACACACAAACCCGGGGATTGCTAGGCAAAAATTGGATGAAAGGCTCCACTTTGGAGCTCGAAGGCGAACCTGAGGCTGAGTGGGAATGATTCATACAATCTTACAGGAGTGGGTATCCATCTCTAGGAGCGACCAGATGTCCTTATGTGGATGGGAGGAGACAACACAGGTAAGTTCACTGTAAAAAATGCTTATCATGCGATTGTCGCCAAGTTCTGGGAAAAAAAAGATGAAGCCTGGCGGAAAAAGTTGTGGAAGTGGGATGGCCCCATGAAGATCAAGCTACTGACAGAGAACAAAATTCTCGTGTGGGAAACTCTACAGGCCCGAGACTGGGCGGGACCTAACCGATGCATTCTGTGCAAAATGGATTGTGAAACTGTTCTACACCTATTTGTGAATTGTAAGTTTACCCGCGCTGTCTAGAAACAAGTTGCACACGTTTTAAATTTTCCATAGAAATGGACAGGTACCTTGGTGAGCTATTGCTTCAGCATTTGGCACTCCACTTACAATTCCTATCCTTCATTGTCAGCCATTCTCTGCTGGAATATTTGGACAGTTCGAAATGCAACAATCTTTGAAGAGAAGCGCCCATCGACTCTTCGGGTGGTCAACAATATCTTAGCAAATGTGGCCACTCTTGGAACTCAAGTAAAAGACCCTCCCATATGCAGATTCAAAGCAAATCTTTCGACTGACAGAGTCATCGCCTGGTTTGACGGAGCTGCGCAACAAGGAGGTAGACATTGTGGGGCTGGGGGGAAGATCCTCTTAAACAATCATTCTTTTATCCGGTGGACCCTCAATTGTGGGAAAGACACTAATACAAAGGCGAAACTTGTGGGGCATGGGCATCACTCATCCTGGCTCAAAGACTAGACATCAATGAGATGATGGTACTTGGTGATTCAAAAGTCATTATTGACTGGCTCAACAGGAAGGTTGATCTCCAGGCAGTCGCTCTGGAGTGCTGGAAAGAAAGAACACTAGAAGCATCTAGGCACTTTAAGAGCCTTTCCTTCTCTCACATCTACAGAGAAGACAATAGGGATGTGAACACCATGTCAAAAAAGGCGTTGTCGATGCCCCTTGGTCATTTAAGATATTCTCAGTGGGAGGACGATAATGAGGGCCCCCCTTTCTTGGACGACAATGAGGGCCCCCTTTTCTTGTTGATGCTATGAAGAAGTGGCTACAAAAAAATCAGTTTCTGATTTCTTATTTTGTATTTCTATTAATACACCTTTATTTATGAGGCAGGAAGATTATCAAAAATGGATAGGGAGTCATCCTAGTTAGTTACAATGTGATAAGAATGGCGCATTAATCATAAGAATTTTGATTTAGAAATGGTTGTTGAATGTAAACTTTTATATCCTTTTGAATAGAAAGAGAATTTTTTTCCCGTGCAAAAAAAAAGGGAGAGGCTCTTTCCCAATTTCGTCGTATGTCCAGGGCATTTAACAACGTGGCAGTTGTCCTTTGCCAATTCATTCTGAATGTCGGTATTACAAACCCACTCTTCCATTCTTTACAAACCAGAGACTGTTACAGCCTGACAATTGTCCTTTGTCAATTCATCCTTACCGCCAGTATTACAAACCCACTCTGCCATTCTATACCGACGGTTTTACAAACCAATGTTGGTTATAGATTGACAATTTTCCTTTGTCAATTGATCCTTACTGACCGTATTACAAACCCGCCTTGCCTTTCTATACTGACAGTTTTATAAACCCATCGTTCTGGAAACTTTGCTCATTAGCAATTTTTTGCGGATTTGTTTTTGTAGGATGACTACTCTCAAGATTTGGAAACGCAGAGAGCGGTTCAGTCCGAGATAACCGAATTGTGCATTTCATTGGCGAATATCTACAAGTTGAACCGATGTGATGGTTACCCTAGAGAACAACTTGAAGTATTCTTAATTTGTTGATCCATGTCTCAAACTATGTGTTGGCGTCTAATGTGGTCTCTATAACCGCTGATATGGAAGTCCAAATACCCCTTAACAACATATTGGGCAATCTGACATACCATAGTTTTATTCGTGTTTTAGTTGTTCGAAACCTATAGTGGACTCTATACATTTACTACTGTTCATTGTTACTTTTGAATTAAAATTAAAAATCACAATAGTGAGCATCTCATAAGGTGGGTACTTCTGAATGATTTAATCTCTAAGTAAAATTGGTAACAATTTTAAAATTGATGTTTTTGCATTTTAATTACGCCAAAGGCGTTCTTTAGGGAGAGGTTTTCGTCTAGTTTTCATCATGTGTCCATGGCCTTTGAAAGCATGCCACATGTCAATGTAATTAGAGTACCTTGGCAGATATTTTCTTGCTTTATGATTTTGTTTTGTACTTACCTCCCTCGATCGCCTTGCTGCACCCTCACCCTTATCCTTCCCTCGACCGCCTTGTTGTCACCCTTATCCTTCCCTCGACCGCCTTGCTGCACCGCCTTTTCATGGTCACCCTTATCCTTCCCCTGCAGCGAATTTATGTAATTTATGTAGAGATGTTAGCGAATTTTGCTCAGTCTCCTTCATCTCAGAAGCAAGAATCGGGGCTAGAGACTCTTAACGATATGCCAATGGGTTGTCTTTAACCGTGATTGATGGATTGAAAGAAAAGATAACATGTAAAAGGGAAAATAAATACCCAAGTCTCTTCTAGAATCTCTCTACAAGTCATCTGGTCATCGGATTCGACAGCGGTGGAGTGGCCAAGGTCTTCATCGGCCGTAAAAAGAAAGCTCGTGCTAGATTTTTTAATCTTCAGTCTCACGATTGGGGTTTGATGTGTTGTCCTCTGGACCGTTGATCTCTATATATGAACGGTCCTTGATTTTTTCTTTTGTTGATTTCCATTGATGCGTTTTTAGGTGAGAAGAAACTCATTCTATAAATATTGGTGTGAGAACAGAGTTGTTATGCTTTTTATTCTAGGTGTTGAGAGCTTTGAATGAGGTGCTTTCAGTTGTACCAAGGCTGGAATACGTTCTCAAACATCGGCTCAAGACATCTGCGGGAGCACTTATGGCAAGTTTTAAGATAAATTTCAAAGGAAACAACCCTGTTTCTCTGTTTTTGCATGGATTTGTTTGTTTCACTGAGTACTTCTAAAGATCTAATATGTTGTCAAGAAACTGAAAATTTATGCAATTGGTCGGGAAAGATCGAAGGGAAAGGAGCTCTGGATGCGGGTTTTATTTGTTTTATTGTTTTTTACACAGTCGACGAGGGTTTTATTCCTTTTTAGCTGTTGCGGTAGGTCGTTTGGCAGATTACTTGGTGATCTTAGAGAAATACTTGAAAAGAGTTGCGGCTTTTTAACCTTGAACCTTCATCGTTGTCATATATTGTGTGTTTTGATTGGATTTGGTAATTTTTTCGCAACTTTCTAATACTACTTGTTGTAAACATTAGTTATCGTGTTTTTATTTAGTATCTTGAACAGTTTGCGCAAGCTGACAAGAAGTTTGAATTATTAAGAAGGATTTAATCTTTACGAGAAGAGGCGAAAGTTAGTTGGAGAGATAGAAAATTGCGACAGAGATCTTCAACCCTCGGAATTCCGAGTTTGGCAACAATATTTACCGTCCAGCTGAAGAGAAAATGTGTAACGATACAGAGGGTACGAGGATACATGAGCTGAAACCCATTCTTGTTCTCCTCAAACATGAGCAGTTTCTGGAATGCATCTTGAAGCAATGTGTGGTTCATAAGCACAATTGGTCTGACACATAACCTTTGTCGTCGTTGGCTTGGGTATTTACCTGGTGGGATCCTTACAGACAGATAGGTAAGCGTAGTTATTTTATAAGGTGGGGTAAACAAACTATTTTTGCACTTTAAACATTATTATTTAGATTTACAAATCAACTTAAATCTACCAAAAAGTCATCAAACGTTGGCTATTTCAAACAAGGATTTCATGTTTAGATTACTATTTAGATTTACAAATGCAACTTAAATCTACCAAAGAGTCTTCAAACGTTGTCCAGGTTGAAGGCATGCCCATGTTCATGGTCGTTTCGTTACTTCATCCTCTGCTACAATGGTTGTATATCTCATCCTCAGGCCAATTTCAATTTCTCTGAAAATCCTACAGCATTATCAGTAGTCAGCCGGTTTAATAATTCAAAGCATACATAATTTCAAAACAATTGATTTTACTTAAATACATCAAGAGTAGTGGCATACCTTCATATTTAACAACATTCAAAAAATTTCTCTTTGATATATGTGAAAGCAGAAAAGCAGAATATACAAATTGGTATGGGTCCCTGTAATATTTCTTCTTAATGAAACCCCATGAGTTATACATTCATAGGGATGTTACGCTTGAGGGATTGAATAAATACATATAATTTTGTCACAGTCATAGTACTAAGAGGCATATAACTTTTGTTGGATTTATACCAGGGTACCAATTATAAATAGCTAAAACTTTATGGTACACAATGTCCAATTTCTAAGAGAAAAAAATGTTTTCATACTTACTTTCAAATACAATCATGTAAGTTGTTTGCAGTCGATGTAACACTTCTTTGATGATGAGAAATAGAAGTTGTATCGATACCGATACTACGTTGGAAACTATACAAATGTCTACATCGTTCATTGTCATTAAACCTATAGAAACTAAAAACGGTAATACAAGATGCGTTCTCTACCAAAATCGGGCTCTTACTTACATATCCTCTGGTGAGGATTACATCATGAATTGAAAACAGTAATACAAAATGTGTTCTCTCCCAAAATCAGGCTCTTACTTACAGATCCTCTGGTGAAAATTACATCATGAACATATTTCACTCCATCTACATAATTTCTTACTTATTCGTTTGAATCCACGTGCTTTCCATTGTTACCTTTATTTTTATCCTAGTGTTGAATCATATGGTTGCCTTAAATGCCACCTAC
>JZKD02S0489614.1:550632-571917 GCA_000966675.3 Picea glauca
TATATATATATATATATATTGTATTTTTTTATCTATTAACCTCCATTTTTTTATTGAAAAGAATAAAATCAAATTTATTGAAAATTTATCCATGTTTTAATATTTATCGCCAAAGCCAAATAATAAAAGTATAAAAAGAAATTTAATTGAAAATTTATACATGTTTTTAAAAAATGAGATTATATTGAATCATAGTAGATTGATTATATATATATAAGCACCAAGAGGATAAAAAGAAATTTAAGTGCAAATTATTCTTGTTTAAAAGTTTAAGGTTATATTGAATTATCTTAGATTATATATATAAAATGGTAATAAATGGTTGATTTTTGTGAGAGGCTTAAGATAGAATAGAAGGAAAGATAGGTAAGTCATGGACTAGCATTTGAAGTAGATTTTTTAAGGAGGTGATATAAATGTGTTGCCTTGACCATTTTAGTTGAGCTTTGTTAGGGGGAGTTCTCTCTCACTTTTTCGTCGTCTGTCCTCACCGTATAAACAAGTGCCACGTGCTTATATTTACAATGTATCAGAAAATTCCAGGTGTGTTTGTTTGCAACCAGATAGTTCCAACCTCCTTCCTCCACTGCCTGCTGCACCACTGCCCTTCTCATTCCTCTTAGATATACAGCGGCAGAGAGAATGCTCATGAGGAAGTTGTTACTGTCATTGTCGAGAAAGTTATTTTGGCCGCTACCGAAAAAAAGGCCGACGATCCCAAGGCCGCCAAGAAGGCAAAGGCTCCCAAGGAAAAAAATCCCAAGGCTCCCAAAGGCTCCAAGCCTGCCCCTGCTCATCCTCCATACTTTCAGGTGTAGTTGGTTAAATGATTTAATTTAGTGTTACATTTCTTTGCTTTCAGTCTGTGAATCTATTCGAGTGTGGCTTGTTATGGTAGATCTTGTTATATAACTTGTTGATTATGGCTTTTTCAAATGATCAAAGAGGCAATCTCTACCCTGAAGGAGAAGGGAGGTTCAGAGTCCAGGGCCATCGCTAAATACATAGAAGAGAAGCACAAGGTGGTTATGCCCCCTACCTACAAGAAGATGCTCATCGTACAGATCAAGAAGATCATTTTGGTTGACATGATTACTAAGGTGAAGGCTTCTTTCAAGCTGGCGGAGGGAGTCAATAAGGTCCCTACAAAGAATCCTATGAAGCCCGCAACTAAAACTACCTCTAAGCCCAAGAATGCCCCCAAAACTGCACTTGGTAGCTCCACTCTCTGAGAGGATGCACCAATATCTAGAATTCAGAGCTTTGTTAGCTGCCCCAACCCTCAGGTGTTGTTGAACTTCTCACATCTAAAGGAATTAATCACCTCCAAAAACATCAATGTCTCAAGACTCGACAACTCCTCTAGCTCCACACAATTACAAAGACTCAAGAATTTGGAAGCATTTGCAAATAGAGTAAGCTAACTCATGAGCAAACAAACCCGTTTTTCAGGCAAAAAAATGGGCTTGAATCCGACCAAATTTTTAGGGGTAGTTTGAGTTGGAAACTTGGCCACCATGACTCCAAGTCAAAATATTACCCTAGGGGTTTTGCCTCATTTTAAACGAACCCAGATTCTCAAAAAATCGATCAAAGTTCTAGATTGGCCGAAAATTTAAAAGTTGGTCGCTGGAGAACCTGTTGGAAAAGTAACTCGGGAGGGAGGATTGCTCCCGAGTTAGCCCACTCCTTTGCAAATTGTCAGCACCATACAAATAGATGTGTTTCAAGCTCGTTAAATTTCCTAAAGAATCTAGTAGCGACATCATTCTGGTACAAGGTCTTAATTCTAAGTATTTCAAGGAGAGCAAATGACAACATTCTTTTGGCAGAGTTTTGAAGCCTGCATTAAGACCATCCATGGAAATATTTTGAAGGTGTTTCAGATGACCTATGGACTTTGGAAAGTGTGAAAGGGGAGAGGAGACATTTATCTCTCGCAACAGGAGTGGCGCCTGCAATGTTCATGCTTATATAAGAAAGACATTATATTCTATGAAATTAAATGAAGAATATGTGTCTACTCAGACTCATGTCACCACAACATCCTCATTCTGTCCCTGACCACCTCTAAAACTCTTAAATTATTCATAAGAACCTGGGAAGGAAGAGGATAGTATAGACACTTATACCAGTAAAGTTATCTCCCTCGCCTCTACTTTTTGACTCAACTGAAAAATCAAAATGAACATGAACTACATTCACATGTACCATTATCACCCTATTTTAAAGTCATGGAAACCATGCCATGATTCTTTGTTATTTCCCTCACAAAACCATTTAGAATATTTGAGGACGGGTTTTTATGAGTCCATAAGAAGGTTCTGCCTGCCAAGAAGCATGTTGTTGCAAAACCAGTGAAGGCCAAGAAGCCCAAGTCCATCAAGTCTGCCAAGTCCCCCTCAAAGGCAAAGCTTGCAGTGAAGAAGGCGAAGAAGGATGATTTTGTAATTAGTCTGTTGAAAAACAAATGGTGTTCTTAAACACCACATTGCTTCACATGAAATGCCAACAGGGTGGATTTTATGTATATGTAAATAAAGTCAGGAAGGATTAGGTTTCTTGCCGAGAGAATTTAAAATAGAATTAAATATTAACAGATCCTTGAGCAATGAGTATCATGTGAATATCCCAACCATCCATACTATGGAAAGGGCGTGAAATTACCCGCTCACATGAACAATCGTTCAATATTTTAATAGCCATGAAGCCATAATACAACATACAACCATTAATACAAATTGTGGTTAATAATCATAAGATGAAGGGAGACGTCAAATTAGTGAATCATGAAATCTATAAAGAACTTTAATCAATCATATGCAATCTATAAAGAACAATGTATTATATAATCTATAAAGAACTTTAATTAGTGTATCATTGGAGGTTGATTTTTTAGTGTAATAAAGAACTTTAATTAGTTCTTTATGAAATCTATTTTTTAAAAGACTTGGTTTAATTCATTGGAGGTCGATTGTTGAGGAAGAGATTGAATGTAGGGAGCAATCAACACAAGCTATTGTGTTTTCGATCGCTCGTCCCTTTTCTATGCAGTATTATGTAGTACTCGAAACATTGAATCCATTATGTTGGTGCTTGAAGTTATCCATAATTAAACCATATCAGTTATTCACAATTCAAGAGTTGGTATGGGATTTTTGTATTTATATTTATTTTCATGTTTTTATTGGTAGGAAAGTTTTGTTGTTCTACATTATTTTTTAATTTTCAATGAGCACAATAAATGTTGTTACGGCTACCATGGACTTATACATATAAATTTAAAGATCCATTTACAAGGTAGTGAGATTAGTTCGTGCATTATAAACAAGTTCAAAAGAAAATTTCCCACTGGTTCAAGTGAACACAAATTCACATAATTGAAAAGTATTATTTAATTGAACTTATGTATACAACTTATGTCATTGTCATGGTAATTGTCATTGTCAAGGAAATTTTCTAGTGGTTCAAGTGAACACAAATTCACATAATTGAAAAGTATTATCTAATTGAAATTACGTTTACAACTTATGTCATTGTCATTGTCAAGTAAATTTCCCAGTGGTTCAAGTGAACACAAATTCACATACTTGAAAAGTATTATCTAATTGAACTTATGCTTACAACATATGTCATTGTCGTGGTGTTACCAAAGTACTTTTAATATAGAGTAGACTTGGGCCTTTATTGGTGTAGAGTAGTTGTGTATAAAAAAGATGAACGTGAAACATTTTGATTATGGTCAATCATTCATTATAATATTAGATATTAACTCGATAGAACATAACTAATATAACGAAAAGTTCCATATATTTTGTATTTTTTTTTTAATAAGTGGGATCATTGTAAACCCATGTAAATTATTTATGGATAAAATATAATTTTTTGCATTTTATTTATGTGAAAAAAAAAACCATCCTCATCCTAAAACAAAACAAACTATACGATGTTTTCAAAATATTTGTTTATTTTCAATGCTTAAACTATACGATGTTTCCAAAATATTTGTTTATTTTCAATGTTTAACAAGCTTAATGTGTTTTCGCTTATAGTTTTTTAGTCCATTATGATTTAATGAAACAAATCTTATGGGTTTCAAAACCTATTTCCAATGACAAGTAGAATTACATTTAGAAAACTCACATTAATTTGAAACTCTCGAGTAGAAATTATTATTTACCCAGTCAAACATTGTGATCAAGAAACATAATTGTACCCATTGTAGTGATTTAGTAGAAGTATGGGAACAAGAAATACGATGGTGATGATGATGATGATTAATGTCCATTGAGAAAGAGTAAGTTGAGAACCTTAGTAATTATGACTTGTGGTCCATGTTGTCTCCAAGCTCAGAATACAACTTACTCTTAATGATAATGGACATGATTAGCTTACTCTACTATTTGAATCTGTATTGCAACAAACTTATACTCGAGTTTGAAGGAAAGGGGAAAATGTTCATTTGCAGTATAAACAAGGTGACGATTAAATAATTATGTAAATATCTATTTTATAAAAAATATTAATAAAAATAATAAATTCATTTAAAAATGTGAGTAGTCAATAATTATTTTTAAAAAATTGTTTTTAAAAATACTTCTTTTTAAAAAGGGATTATTATATTATCAACAAATTATGAGAAGAGTTACTCTTCTTAATGAAACAAGGAAGAATCTATTTTTTTTACGAGTTTTCCACAATGCTAATCCATTTGTGCAGTTAAAAATGCAATTTAAATAACAGAAAATGGTGATTTCACCAACATTTATTTGACTAGCCTGCTGAATTAGTTAAAAAGTCTAATGTTTAGGCAACACCCTTTTTTTAACAAGTTTTACCAATACACTTGTTTTTAAAAAGGGCTTATTATATTATCAACAAATTATGAGAAGTGTTGACTCTTCTTAATGAAACAAGGAAGAGCCTATTTTTTTTAACACGTTTTACAAATTAAAAATATGGCATTGAAAGGAGTTAAACATCAATGATAATAAAGTGAAAAAGTAAAATGTTGAAAATTCAGATCAAAATTGTAAGGCTTTTATCGCCATATATGAATTTATAGAATGAATTCTCATTTTGTTGAAAACAAATTTTGCAAAAGTGTTAAAAAAACAATAGCTTTTGTTAGAGTGAATAGAAATAGGTAGAAACTATAGTTACAAAATTGAACAAGACCTCAGAGTACTAGTTGTAATTGGACTCAACAAAAATCACTAAGTAGAATAATAAATATTTTCATGTTTGGGTATAAAAATTTAATAAACCGTTGTTTAATAAATCACTAAGTAAACCTTGCAAACATGGCCAACACAAAAGCCATATTTTGAGACCCGTCTAAGTTGTCTGAAGCAAGTATGAATTTCTAACAAATCAATTCATCTTGTTTCTATGAAAAGATTCTAGCAAATCAATTCATCTCATTTAAAGAAGTATCATTTTTCCCAAGATCTATCATGTGAGAATTTAAATTGACGCCAAAATAGACAACTCTCATGTTTACAAGTTTATAATTTTCACAATAATGTGACCATATTTATTTTTTGAACTCATTGCATATTTAAAATATAATGTGAGGAATATCCAGGTCTTCCCTTTTTTGAGAAGATATATATAATTTATCTTACAAATACTTAATGTAAAATTAGTTATAGCTAACATCGATGACATGGTTTGTATTTATTAGTGATTAATGATGACAATAAAAGTTGTCGTCTATTTTATTGCATTTTCATATCAAATTGTAATTAGATGATATCTATTTTTTTTGTTTTTACGATATACTTGAAAAAAACTATACACTATTCATTTCTCTATATTGTCTTTGTTTCATTGATTTTTCTCTCACTAAATATTATGATGGTCATACAAACATATGTTAATTAGTTTTTTTGGGTGTTCCCTTTCCCCCGCTTCGAGGGTATGCTAGTTTTAAAATGATTTATGTTCTATATGTTATTGACATCTTAGTCCTCTCTCCATTCAAGATTATATTTTATGACTAGTATATAAAATATATGTTATTGCAGAGTAATTAATAATATATTTGGATTATATTTTATGTTTGGTGAATAATATATATGTTATTGTAGAGTAATTAATAATATATTTGTGACTCGTATTATTAGTGCCTTCCAAGGGACTATAACAATGAGTTCGCTATTGATTTGACATTAATTTTTCTTTTATTTTAAATTTGTATATGAAATGTAATGTTTAATTTAACAAAAACAAATATATATTTTTTGATATAATAAAAATATTTATTTTGATCATCTCTCATTGGTTAATATATTTCAAGTTACAACCTTCACCTATTTCAATGTTTTAAATTAATTACCTAATTAATGTATGCCCAATTTTAATTAATGTAAAGAATGAAATGAATTCATTGTTTGTTGATTGATGTTTACAAAATCATGTCTACAAAGATGTAAATCCTGAGAACGATACAACTGTCATGTAGGTCCAAATCATGCCAATGATAAAACTGTTATAAACTTATTAAATCTTTACGCCATCATGGAACAATGTTCACTGCCATCACTGTGCTCTCTTCCAGGAATGGGCAGACATGGTTTGGGATGCGAATTCGACTAAATCTTCTCTCGGTGTTGTTGTCTACAACAATCATTGCCACCCTCCTTTTCATATTCTTTTAACACTTCAAAGACATGAGAAGAAGAGGACAACTTTGTAATTCCCTCTGGATGTGGTTTGTAAAGCGAGCTACCATTATTATTATTGTGTTAATGACAATATCAGTTTGCCTCTTGTTCTACTACAATTGGTTGTAGTTGTCCACCGACCACTATCTTCCTGAGATGTGATAGGTTTTCATAATAGGATGAACCATATATGCATCATAATAGAATGAACCATATATGTTTTTAATTGTAGTATTTAGTTATAAGTGTGGGTTATTTGCTTTAACAATTAGTCTACATAATGGATGCATATATTTATAATCTTTCAAAACATTGATATTTATCAACCTTTGGTTAGAATTATTATTATGGATTTCTTTTTATTAGCCTTTGTTTAGAATTATTATTATGGATTTTTGCATAGTAATTGATTATATGGATTTTTGCATTAATAATTGATTAATTTATGTGAAGGTTAAGAGGTTATGGATTTTTATAATGGTTTACAAATAAGCTTATTGTAATTGTAATTGGTTGTTAGTTTAATAGATTTGTCTTTTATATTGTTTTTGGATTTGTATAATATTTCTCAAAATTTATATATATATTTTAATTTTAATTTTTAAAAAATATTTTTTAATTTATAATTTTTTTAAATATTTGAAAATCATATTTTTTTTTTAAATCAAATAATTTCCTTAGTATGTGGACATGGATGTTTGTAATCTTTTTATTAGTATTTGTTAGAGGTTATTAGTCCCTACCAAGGAACTATAGCAATGAGTTTGCTATTGATTTGACATTAATTTGTTTTTTATTTTAAATTTGTGTGTGAAATGTAATGTTAAGAAAACACACACACACACACACACACACACACACACACACACACACACACATATATATATAATAAAAAAAAAAGTGTTTTTCTCATCTCCCATTGATTAGTATATTTCAAATCTTACACTTGTATTCACGTATTTCAATGTTTTAAATTAATTACATAATTAATGCACCTTGTTATATATTTCCACTTGTTTTAATTAAGTTGTAAGGAATGGAATGACTTCATTGTTGATTGATATTTACAAAATCATGTGTGTAAACATGTTGCTGACTTTTAAATCCGCAGAACCACAAACTTGCTAGCCGAAACAAAAAACACGGTAGAAAGAGTCGAAACAAAAAGCATGGTAAAAAGAGATATGGCTCGAGCCCCACACAAGCGAGCATTGAACCACTCACGGATAGATAAAGATAATATCGTTGGTTGCTATCCCTTGCCTGCCCACCTACGGGCCCACGTGCTCCAGTGAAAAGACTCGTGCCTACCTACCTTCCTTTCTAGTGAGGTCAGATATGGCATCTTTATTTTTACTTAAATACTTCGCACAATCTTCAAACGTACACATACAACCTTTGAACACATGCCATCTTCATTTTTACTTAAATACTCAATGAAAGAATTACAATATAAAGACTGGTTTGAAGAAGCCATCGATACACAATCTTCAAACGTACACATATAGTCTACCAGACTATCACTCAACAACAAAGCACTACATAATAGTGTCTATGAAGAAAAAACTTACCATACAATTGCCACATATTAAACCATAATTACACATTCCATGCCATAGTCTATGTGCTCTACTGTTGAAATGAAAATTTAAAATTCAGCAGATTGCTTGTTCTCATATCGTCGTATTATATTTAGTTTTTTTGAAAGAGTTCATTTACAAAAGCATGATTCTTACTTACATGCCATACCCATACCTCTACTAAAAAATTATACAACAATTATTCTCTCTCAACTACCACATATTTAACCATAATTACTAGTTGATTGGATCTTTCAAGTACAAAGATTACAAAACCAGAGGAGCCATAATCAAACTATCATTTCCAAATCTACTTGGCAGGGACTAAGATGCCATGCAACCCTTGCTAAGTATGAAATAAATTTAAATCCAACATTATACATGCCCACAAACAAAGCATTAATTACATTACTACAAAATGCTTATTATTTTAATACAGATCATCTTTTTAATTTAATATTTTAAAGTTGATCACACTTTTGATTGAGTATTTCATAGCAGATCCCAGTATTTATTATCAAGGGAAGTGGAGTGTCTCCACATATAAATTCCTCCCAAAGGATGTTAGGTTTTGATCGAAATCTATTTCTTTAGAGAAAATACCGTCAAAATCCCCTTTCGAGCCAAGCCAAACACCTAATTGGTGTATGAGAACCCCTCCGCCCAGCGATTTGACTGGTAAATTCTGGAGGTATACGTACCCTACCCCCCTCTGGATTTGAACTTGTGACCTCTTAAGAGGAAACACATGCTCTTAACCATTAGGCCCACTTAGGATGTATATATATATATAATTTGTAGAATATTCAATTTCTTGTGTTACACATAATTTAAAGATGATTTTTTTTATTAAAACTAATATTAAGTAAGTTTCCAAAAAGTATATTATACCCCAAAAGTAACATTAAACAAAATATTTATTATATATGTAGAATTGGATTTTTCTTTTTAACTAATTCACATATATATTTTTAAAATATTATCAGTATATCATAAAATGAATGCATAATAATAATACCCTTGGCAATATTTTGCATATATATCTACTCAATGTAGTCACGTGCTAAAAATTGAAGCACCAATAAGTAACTAATGTGTACAAATTTATATGAAATAAACGAAGTGACATGCTCAAAATTGAAAGAACACTAAGTAACTTATGTGTAGGAAGCCAGGTGAAATAAACATGAGAATTTAGAGAAAATGCACCTTGACACTTCATGAATACAAAAGGTCCCTATAAGTTTCTCTCATTCCCCATAAGCATGAATATAAATTTTATAATGTTTAAAGGATGCAGTGAAAACTAAACATTGAATTTCAAAGTTTCCTTTCAAAGTTGGATATAACCTGAAATTCAAAACAAGTTTCATTCACTTATCCATCTTATTGCCAAATACTTTGGTTCAAACTTCATTTGATCAATTCACCCACATATCATCAAATTTTGCCATGCCTTGTCAAGTTTTATTGACAACAAAGCACTTGCATCTTCCCAAACAACCCTATAGGTGGGTTTTATATCCCATGTGTTTTTAATGTGCTATCCTTCAAGGGAAAAATTTAAGAACCCACTCTTATCTTAAAGTGTATAAATCTCGGTGAATCTTATTAATTCTTAAAATGACAAATATAAAATGGTTGGTGATATTTTTGTAAAAATATTCAAATTTATAAGGATTTTATATGGTTTCTATAAAATTTCGGCAATTTTTTTAGTAAAATTTTTATCCTATAGAATTTGTGCAAGTCAAATTGTTGTCCTTCATAAAATTAGTGTTTAATTTCATTTTTATTTATCAAATTAAAAAATGGATGCACAAAGCCCAACTTCATATGAGTTAAACAACTCAAAAAAACCCTCTCAAGACCAATTATTTTGGATAAAATAATTGAGCATAGTTTCTCTTCTAGCATACTTTAGAGTGAAATCATTTTACTCAACTCAACATCTCAAATAAACTTGAATGACCTGAAATTGAGATTGTAGTTCATTGATCATATTAAAAAGTTTTATCTTGTTCACATAGTTTACACCATTATATATCTAAGCTTTTAAAGATACATTTTAAGCATTTTCAAAAAAACATTGTTGTTTATGTTGTTTTGAGATTACTATAGAAAAACAATAGAGAAACAACTTTGATTTATAAATTTATCAAAGACACTAGCAATAGTGGACCTAGGACCATTTCCATTCGACATCTTATGGATAACCTCGAGCAACATAAAATATAATTCCAAATCCATGTTATCCATCTTGAAAGGAAAATCTTTCAAGGATGGAGTTGAAATAAAAAATTATGAGGAAATTTAATGTTTTTCATGCACAAAAAATATTCATCTATGGTTTCCAAGTGAAAGATCGATTCTCTAAAGGCTTTAGAATAATACTATGACAGTAACTAAAACATTGATTGGCTCAAAATGGCCTTAAAAGCACAAACACATAAATATTCACACTAAATGCATAGTTGAAGGCATAGTTACAAAATCCCATCAAATCAATAAAATAAATTTGAAAATTCATGAATTCCTTCATTCCAACTGAATTATTTGTCAAATTCAATTCGATTAGTTGGATTCCAATGGAACTTGAAATTTCAATTGGATATGGGATTACCAAACCTCTCTCTAATAGGATTGATTAAGCATCTGTGTCCAGTTTGGCTTTAAGAAACTAGAATGGAATTAAAAGAACCACACATTTGTTTACATTATTCACTAGGGACAACTCTAATCTCCTTGACCCTCCTATTCAAGAAAGATTTTGGATAGAGGTATCATTGTCCTGCAACTGCACTTTCATAGTTCTGTAATCCTAGGATAGGTAGAGTTGGGCCTCTATTCTCTCATAAATAAGCGCAATTAGAAGAAGACAGGGGCATAAGGAGGGAACAAAATATAAAGTACTTGAACCTCTTTACTTATATTATGTACAGAGTTGAGCCAATACAGTAATTATAATATAATTTAACTGGAAGAATAGAGCCCCACACCTCCATGAAAGAAAGGCATGATGAGTTGTTCTTATATCCTTGGTAGAGCCAAGATCAATAGGAAGGTTAGAAGTGTCTATTGCATCTTAATCCAAGTGACACAGATTAAGTAACTATTATTTTGAGTTTTATTGATAGATTATGTTTGGATATGACAACTATTACTTCAATGATATTTTGAGTTTTACCGATATATAGAGTTTGAATATGGTAAATATTGTGGATTTTTGCTAAGTATACTGACCAATTTTTTTAGAATTGAAAAATTTGTATTTGAATTTTTTTAGTAGATCTTATCGTATCAAATTCAAACTTTGTAGTTATTGTTGAAGGTGTTGTGTTGGTTTTGTCACTTGGGTGAGAAAAACAACAACACTTGCATGTTTAGATGAGCCTGCTAGACAAGACAGAAGTTTGTGAGTGGGTTAAACAAACCAAACACATGTAATAAACAAAGAAATAAACTAAAAAAACTAAGAAATAAAATTTAGAAAGCATGAGAAACTTAGAACCATGAAAATCAAACAATGACCAACATAACACTACCAATGGATCAATAGATTAGTAGGCAAAACACCGTAGAGAAAAATAGGGATTCGTGAGTCCCCTCTTCTTCCTTGTGAGGGCTCTTGAGTTCCCTAATGGAGAGCTCTTCATACAATGGAAGAAATGGAAAATGGTGAAGAAAATCAATGCCTATTCCCTCAAGAGGTGAGTGGAATGGCCTATTGCAATGGTGCTTAAAGGCTCCAAAGAGAAAAGAGGGTTCTCAAGGGATAATTCTTGCAACATAACAATGAAATGAAGATCTTGGTTTCTTAGTGCACCCATGGCTCTTATTTATAGCATTTCTTCAAGGCAAAATGTAATTGGTCCGATAGACCAATTAGGTCTTAGTGGACATTAATCATCATCAGTGTGAACAAGGGGCCTTTTAGGGCACCCTCTAGTCCTTGAATAGCCTTCCATTTGGATTTCACTCAGATATGAGGGTCAAATCGTGTTGGGAGCTGGTCCATAAGTGGTTGAGGGGCTGACAAGATCCATAAATGCGTCATTCATAGAAGTGCACGACTTTTCTCGTACACAGTCACGCACTTGGCGCATTGTGCATGCTAAGGGCTTTGTTGGCCCACAGACACTGCGCACTGTGCACGCTCTTCCTTTGGTGAATTTGTACATGTCAATTTTTGACCCAATTGTATAGTTTTTTGCCTTTTGAATGCATTTCAGTGTTGTAGGTGGACTAATTGTTGTCGGCATTGTTGTGTTTCTTTAACCCTTTGCGTGCAATGTTGCATACACTATTTCAGTGATAACAAATGCCCCCTGATGTGTGAGGTTAGGAGCATACGTACAGTCGAAATACATATGTGTTTATTTTGCTGAGAGTGTCATTGTAATGAAGAGTGAAGAAAGGAACTATAAGAGCGATCCACTGGAGGGAGAGGGAAAACTGTGGAACCCAAACCTTTCTCTAGGGAGAAAAAATAAAATGTGTGCACAAACGAGGTGGGCATGCCCCATGCTCATGTCATGTAACCAAAATGTGAGATTGTAACTGAAGATGTATGTTGATGTAGATAACTGCAACGCCCTCGGGGGCGGTTGATAAAGACAAATGATAGTTATGAATGGTGAACAAACTCTGAAGTGAGTCAAGGATGAATGTAAGAATTGTCGAGGACTCGTAGGCATTGATGGCCTAACAACTTCAGAGGTCTTTGGATGGTATGAAACAACTGCTATAGTCGCATAGTAAGACCCACTGTAACATGAGAGTTTGTCGAAGTCGAATGTTATGGGGGTCAACGAAATCAGAGAAAAATGATGATTTTATCTGTGTCGTCCGAGACTCCTCATTGTAAAGGTAATGAGAGTTAATATATTTCCGCCCTTCTGGAAATTGTGTTGATGTTGACAAACAGGGAGACACGACTCCAAGAATCAAAGGTGATCTGAAAAGATTTTTAAACAACAATGGTTGAGTTAATTTACATGAGTTAATTTACCATTTAGGAAATGAATGAAAGAGGAAGAATTATTAATGAAATATGACAACCATAAAGCAATATACGGATCTGAACATAAGCATGAAGAACAACAAACCATTACACACCAAAGTGATAATGGAGTTCAACAATCTCGCCTACGTCTCCAGGCCTTTGTCTCAGTGGGTGAGGCTTTCTTATTTATGCTAAAAGATTTAAAAGAACATCATAAAAATGTCAAAAGGTTACAAAGTGATTTGGTCTTTTTCTACCAAATCTCTAGAATCCAATAAAATGGACGACACTGAAATCGGATGAATAGAGCTCCTAGAAATGGCCCGCAAAGGTGCTCTACTCAATGTCTTCCCTGCATAAAAATGGATTTGGCTCAACAATCCTTCAACATAAACTTGTTTTTAACCTCCTTATGGCTTCAAGAACCTATGGTTTATATAGGCCTGAAGTTGGTAACCATATCCCAACTTCCCCCCAATATCTGGCCTCAAAAAGGGCCCAATATCCCCCCAAAATGGGCTAAAATCCCCTCAAATTGTTGAGAAAATCATTACAAAATAATAACACAAAGTATAAAAACCCATTTTTTCATATAATCAGGGCGCAACCCCTTTTCTTAGGGCTCCTGGTCACCTGTGTGCATCCAAGTGTCCAAGGGATAGGTTGCTAGTGCGCTGCCCCCCCTGGATTTTTGCTCATGGTCCTGTGCTATGGCGCATGTGGCCAAGCGTTATGCTTCCCCGTGCTTTAACCATGGATAGCCCCCCAACGTTAAGCCATTGGTTACATCCCCTAGTTGGTGGGCTAGCCCGACCGACCGAGGCTAACCCCTTATGTCCCACCCCAAGTGTCAAGGTGGAGAGCTGGTCATATGGCAATGGAATTGGACTGCAGGCTGACTTTCGTGCGTCAATCGTTATGGTAGGGGCTGAGACATATGGTAAACCGTTTAACCGGGGGTTGGGGCTATGCCCCAGCCCTTTCTTCTCCTAAAATATACAATGTTTAAACTTAAATATATATGGAACAATATAGTGGTAAGAAATACCATGTAGGCGGGTTGGTAGCCCGACCTACGCGAGGACTTGGCTGCCCGTGGAGGTCACGGGTTCGACCCCGATGAACTCCAAACGAAATTTTTCCAATACAATGAATGAACCAATAAAGGGGTGCCACATGGAAGCCCGGGAATGGGCCATGTGGCACCTTCACATTTGTCCAAAAATCAGCCACGTGTCACACAGTCATTTGATCACTTGAATATGCCTAGTTAGCACCTGTCCCTGTCAGTTGTCAGTCCAGTCAGAGCCATGTGTCGTACGTTCATGCCACATGTCGTACAGTCGTGCCACATGTCACCCTTGTAGTGGTGACACATGTCACAACTTGACTCATCCACCAGTCTACCCAGTCAGCAACCTGTCCATGTCAGCATGCCAAAACACCTTGCCACGTCGGTTGTACGACTTGTACATTCGGCTTCCATGTGGCACTGTACGGACTATATAGTCATCAAATTTTTGCTTGTTTGGAAAAACTAACAGATCGCGATATCTGGAGCATACGACGTCTGTTTGAGCCTGTTCAAGTTGCATTGGGTTCGTATTGACGAGGCCTACACACACGTTTGTTTTGAAGCCATTCTGAGCACTTTTATGTTTAGGCCTTCCTGGACCCATTTTGGTCCCAAGATCCAATTATGGATCACACCTCCCCACTAAATACCTTTTGGCCCTCCAAAAGGTTACTGACTAGTCATCAAGTGTGGGATAGGCCACCCTACTTTTTCTCTGTCTTTAAACTCTGTCCTATGCACCTGTCTCATCAAGATCAATTGTAAAACAACCATGATAAATGACATCATATTGTTAGCCACTTGTACTCCGTCACATCTCACTGAAGCCACTATGATCCATGTTGACAACATTACTAATGATAGCATAAAAAATATGACGAAAAATGAGCTAATATGTTTGTAATATTTGCACGACATTAGTTTATCTTGAAGCAAAGTGTGATTGATCTTCCATTCTACAATCATCTCATGTTCTTTCTTAAGATCGATTACTTGATTTGAAACAATTATAGGTGTGTTTCTTGCATGAGCCGCCTTTATTAATTGTTCCATTGTTTGAAGAGATTTATTTGCTTTAAAATGATAAGGATGAACCACATATTCTTGACCTACTTTGGTTAAGTGATATTGATTATTTTCCCTGTAGAAGATTGCATTGCGATCATACAAGTAAGGACTGCCTAAAACCATTCCACATTCATTGAGTGACACAATTATAGGTGTGTTTCTTGCATGAGCCACCTTTATTAATTGTTCCATTGTTTGAAGATATTTATTTGCTTTAAAATGATAAGGATGAACCACATATTCTTGACCTACTTTGGTTAAGTGATATTGATTATTTTCCCTGTAGAAGATTGTGTTGTGATCATACAAGTAAGGACTGCCTAAAACCATTCCACATTCATTGAGTGGCACCACATCACATGTTACCTCGTCCACAAACTTAGATTAAATTGCAAACTTTAATGTGCATTACTTTGTTATGTGCAATTGATGATTGTTGTTTATCCATTTAAGTGTGTAAGGCTTATGATGCATATGAGTGTTTAATCCCAATTGTTTAACCAATTCCTCTGAAATCAAGTTAGATTGAGATCCACTATCTATCAATGTGTCAACCTTAGTGTGCCTCATGATGACCCTTATATGAAATAATTTACTTTTAGAATCAAATTCATCACCAATTTTACCTGCCAAACCAACCAATGAGACTTTAGATTCATCACCCGAATCCGATCCCAAGTCTGTTGGTCATGTTGTTGTTTCAACTATTTGCCTCCCTTTCCTTTCTTTGAACCACTTCGGTCTCTTCTTGGGATGCAATTGCCAACAATGGTCCTCATCATGCCCCTCTTTCTTGCAATGCTTGCAAGAGGGTTTCTCTTCCTTCCTGGCCACTGAATTTTCCTTCTTTCCATTTCATTTCCTTTTGTCCTCTTTCATTGAAGACGATTCCCTTGATACACCAACCCATGTTTTCTCTGCTTTAATGTATGTTGCTTGAACATAAACCTCATCGATATTAGTAGGTACAAACATAAATATAGTGTTACGAATATGTACAGGTAAACCTCCTATATACTTCATAAGAGTTTCTTGGGTATGTAAAGGAATATCTAACATCAATGTCATCTTATGAAATCCATCTGTGTATTCTTGCATTGTTTGTCCTTTTCTTAGTTTAAGAGCTTGCCATTCAATTAAAGCTTTCTCCTTATAACCCAAAGGATAGAATTGCTTTCTAAGTGCAGAAATAAAACTTTTCCATGATGGAAATACATTACCCACTTGTTGCGTGCCATTTTTCAACTTGCTTTGCCACCAGATGAGTGTTGTGCCTGCAAGTCTAAGCGATGCCAACTTGATCTGAGTTGCCTCATCCTTGATCTGTTGCACACTGCAATAAACCTCCATATGTATGACCCAACTATCAAGTCTCTCTGCATTGACTTCACCATCATACATAGGTAATTCAAATTTTACATCAAGCTTAAGTAAAGGCATTTCTTATTTATGTTTATGGACATGTTTTCTTGTTGTAGATTTAGAACTTGAACTTGAAGAAGAAGAATTTTATGGAGAAGAAGGAGGTGAAGGAGGAATTTGAGGAGGATCCTCTCCTTCTTCACTATTTACCTTTGAATATTCACCTAGGTTCAGTCTTTTCCATTCCAAGTAATCCTCATACAAAACCTTCATCATCTCCGACATGGTGAAGAAAGTTTTTCGAAAATCTTTCTCATCATGAGAAAGTCCCTCTTCTAATGCCATCTTCTCGCTTTGAGAAGTTCTCTTTCTCAATCCAATAAATGGATTCTCTTCAAAAAACTCTCCTTCACCATGCTTCATCCTTTCCATGGTAATCATGCAAACTAAAAAACCAAACGTCAACTAGCTCTGATACCACTTGATCCAAAAAGATCTTTTAAACGACAATGGTTGAGTTAATTTGCTTGAGTTAATTTAACATTTAGGAAATGAATGAAAGAGGAAGAATTATTAATGAAACATGACAGACATAAAGAAATATATAGATCTAAACATAAGAATGAAGAACAACAAACCATAAAACACCAAAGTGATAATAGAGTTTGGCAATCTCGCCTATGTCTCTGGGCCATTGTCTTAGTGGGTGAGGCTTTCTTATTTCTATTCAAAGCTTTAAAAGAACATCATAACAATGCAAAAAAGGTTACAAACTGATCTGGTCTTGGTATACCATATCTCTAGAACCCAAAAAACTGACGACACTGAAATCGGAGGAACGGATCTCCCAGAAATGGCCCGCAAAGGTGCTCTCCTCAATGGCTTCCCTGCATAAAAATGGATTTGGCTCAACAATACTTCAGAATAAACCTGTTTTGAATCTCCTCATGGCTTCAAGAACCTCTGGTTTATATAGGCCTGAAGTTGGTAACCATCTCCCAACTCCCCCCCAAGATCTGGCCTAAAAAAGGGCCCAATATCCCCCAAAAATGGGCTAAAATTCCCTCAAATTGTTGAGAAAATCATTAAAAAATCTTAATACAAAGTATAAAAACCCACTTTTGCATATAATCAGGGGGCTTCCCCTTTTCTTAGGGCTCTTGGTCACCTACACACATCCAAGTGTCCAAGGGCTAGGATGTTGGTGCGTTGACCCCCCTGGATTTCTGCTCCTGGTCCTGTGTTATGGCACATGTGGCCAAGCATTATGCTTCCCCGCGCTTTAACCCTTGATAGCCCCCCGACGTTAAGCCATTGGTTACGCCCCCTAGTTGGTGGGCTAGCCTGACCAACCAAGGCTAACCCCTTATCTCCCATGCCAAGTGTCAAGGTGGAGACCTGGTCATATGGCAATGGAACTGAATCGCGGGCTAACTTACGTGCGCCAATCGTTATGGTAGGGGCTGAGACATATGGTAAACTGTTGAACCGGGGGTTGGGGCATAGCCCTATCCCTTTCTTCGCCAGACATATACAATGTTTAAACTTAAATATATATGGCGCAGTATACTGGTAAGAACTACCATGTAGGCGAGCTATAAGCCCGACATACGCGAGGACTTGGCCACCCGAGGAAGCCAGGGGTTTGACTTCGGTGAACTTCAAACAAAATTTTTCCAATACAACGAATGAACCAATAAAGGGGTGCCATGTGGCATCCCAGGACTGGGCCACGTGGCACCTTCACATTCATCCACAAACTAGCCACGTGTCACACGATCATTGAACCACTTGCATATGCCCAGTCAACACCTGTCCCTGTCATCTATCATTCTAGTCAGCGCCACGTATCGTACAATCATGCCAAGTGTCACCCTTGTAGTGGTGACACATGTCACAACGTGACTCATCCATTGGTCTGCCCAGTCAGCAACCTATCCACATCAACATGCCAACACACCCTGCCATGTCAGTTGTACATTCGTACAATTTGTACAGTCAGCTATCACGTGGCACTGTATGTACTATACAGTCATCAAATATTTGCTTGTTTGGAAAAACAAACAAATCATGATATATGGATAATACAATGTTCATTTGAGCCCGTTAAAGTTGTGTTGGGTTCGTATTGACAAGATCTACCCACACGACTGTTTTGAAGCCATTCTGAGCACTTTTATTTTTAGGCCTTCCTAGACCCATTTTGGTCCCAAGATCCAATTCTGGATCAAAAGGGCTTCGTGAAATCCACTGAGATGATAGCAGGTACTGATGGGTAACATGAACAAAGTCAATATTCTAGGAGACTCAAGACTTCCCTTGGTTGGGGAATTTTGAAGGATGATTGGCAACAATGGTAAAATTGGATCTAGTGTTAGGGGGACGACAAGATATGGAGTTAAATTGTGCCAGAGGCTAAAAAAGTGGAAAAACTCAGAGATCATGGGTATATGGACTTGGGATACTCGGGGTTCGTGAATAATGTTGGAATGAAACGAGTGGATGCCCCAACCAAGGGCGACATGGGTTGCTTTGCCAAGGAAAGAAAGGCCATCAAGGATGACGACGAAAAATATAAGTAAATGATGAAAACAAAGGATTTTTACAATTACCAAAGAAATAAAGAATAATTTGGTTTGAGTATATAGATACAGAAACGAGTGCCTTAGTGAAAGATGGCTTGGCCTGTGAAGGTGCAAGTTGTGAAAGAGAACTGGTGGAGTGTGGGGGCCCCATGGGTAGGTTTCTGTATTAGGTAAATGGATGGAGGACAATCTATAGATGGGAAAAATTATGGTGGATGAGATGGAGGGCTAATGATACTACTGAGGTGTAGTCAATAGAACCGAGATGATATGACCTGGGAGTCCATTGGGAAAGCTAGAAATATGATGAGAAGAAGTATGGGGTTCATTCTCGGAAGTGCATAAGACTATCAGGACTCCCATCCCTAGGGGGTGAAATCAGCATGAGTGTCAAGTTGTCAAGGGGAACTATGAATGGGAAAACTCATGTGGGGGAGAGTGCGACCAGGTGACAATACCCAAATGAAGCGGAGGTGAAGGTAATGTCTAGCCAAATGTAAGGACCCTAAAGGTAAATGTCATAGGGTATGACTGGGAGATGCAATTGATTTACAGAGGGAATAATTGCATGCCAGTGTCGAACATACACCTGAAGGGGTTGTAATCTTGCAAAACAAGTACCTGCACACATGAAAACCAAATACCCGACGTGAAAAATATCTGATGATAAAGAACATATAACATTTATTTGATAAAATTGAACATGAGCATGCGTACCTGAACGTGACATGAGAAAAATGATCCTCCGGGGCCAAGTGCAGATGGGGACCCGAGGGATGTGAATGTGTAGATGGTTGGATCAGGATCTCATGGATGATAACGGATCAGAAAATGAAGGCTCTGGGCTCCTATAACAGAAGGTGGAAGTTGGGAAAAAGGGCCTATATATGGATGGTGGGCCCATAATTCCACCTCATTTGCACTGACACTATTGGTGATCTGGCGAGAGTGTTGTGAGGTGATTTGGAAGACTACGGGAGCTTGGGGATACCGATCAGGTGGGTGAAATACCTCTTGTGAGAAGAAAATTGATCAATGATGGAGCACATTCCAAGGGAAATCATGGCCGGTAGTGAGTTCCTCCAAGATATTTTCATCGCAGTGAAAAATGTGAGAGTATAGGGGATCCCGGGAGGTGACAGGGGGAACTGTCAATGGGTAGGTGTTATTGTCCTCAAGAGGTGAGGACGTAGATGGGATATCGGGTACAGGGTGCGATGGACCACTGGACATAAAGTGAATGTCTCGATACTGTGGAGGGTACCTCATTTGCGTAAAAACTAATGACGAAATATATCGAATATCAGTAATGTGAGCTGCAGTAAAGAGTGGTTGAGAGGGATCTGGTCGAGATGTTTGGCGTATTGCAACTAATTTTTGGTGAAACTAAGGTAGAGTTGGGAAATGATGTTTGTAGTGGCCATATTCTAAGCATATGGCACAAGCGAATTTGGTTTGCAACCCTTTATTTCTTATGGTGGAGGACTCTGTAGCAGCAGGGGATGTATTTTGTGGAGTGGCGAGCAATGTGGTTGCTCGAGGGAGTTGGATCAGATTGTGTAACTCAGGAAGTGTAGGACATATATTAGTGGGGTGTCCTTCTCTTTCGCATATTGCAGAAGGAGGTTGAACTCAAGGACGAAGTGGAGTTGTGGGCTCTTTCTTCTTTCGTCTGCACCTAGTAGTGACTATGGTGCCAATAGTTGGGGGTGAGGGTGGTGTGGCAGGAGCATGTACTGGGATTTGAATTAGTATTCCATTTGTTTGAGGAGGGAGAGATGGTTGAGGAACCATCACGAGTGGATGAAGATACCATACAGGGATGGAAAGAACCATGTTAGGAAGGGTAAGGGTTGCAGCTACCTGGAATGATTGGACTCCAGGTGGGGGGTAGAAGAAGGGAATTTGGGTAATGTCTTGGGGGACTGTCTCCCAAACTGGG